>PVIH01008743.1:0-18491 GCA_004025045.1 Sigmodon hispidus
ATATCATTTTTTTCTTACTGCTGAGTAGTATTCCATTGTGTAGATGTACCACAGTTTGTTAATCCATTCTTCAGTTGAGGGACATCTAGGTTGTTTCCAGGTTCTTGCTATTACAAATAATGCTGCTATGAACATAGTTGAGCTAATACCTTTGGAGTGTGAATGTGCCTCTTTAGGGTATACACTCAGAAGTGGTATTGCTGGGTCTTTGGGGAGATTGACTCTCAGTTTTCTGAGAAACTGCCATATTGCATTCCAAAGTGGCTGCACAAGCTTATACTCCCACCAACAATGGAGTAGTGTTCCCCTTGATCTGAATCCTCTCCAACATAGGCTGTCATCTGTGCCTTTTCTCTTTGCCAATCTAACAGGTGTTAGGTGGTATCTAAAAGTTGTTTTGATTTGCATTTCTCTGATGGCTAAAGATGTTGAGCAGTTTTTCAAGTGCCTTTCAGCCGTTTGTAATTCTTCTGTTAAGAATTTCCTTTTTAGCTCTGAACCCCATTTTCAAAATTGGATTATTTGTGGTTTGGGCCTTTAGTTTTTTGAGTTCTCTATATATTTTAGAGATCAGTCCTCTGTCACTTGTACGGTTGGTGAAACTCTTTTCCCATTCTGTAGGCTATCGTTTTGTCCTATTGACAGTGTCCTTGGCTTTACAGAAGCTTCTTAGCCTCAGGAGATCCCACCTATTGATTGTTGGTCTTAGTGTCTGGGCCACTGATATTATATTTAGAAAGTGGTTGCCAGTGCCAATTCGTAGAAGTGTATTTCCCACTTTCTTTTCCATCAAGTTCAAAGTGGCTGGGTTTATGTTGGGGTCTTTGATCCACTTGGATTTCAGTTTTGTGCAGGATGACAGGCTCGGATCTATTTGTATTTTTTTTTTTTTTTTTTGCACAATTCCATCCAGCTATGCCAACAGCATTTGTTAAATATACTATCTTTTTTCCATTGAATGTTTTGGGCCTCTTTGTCAAAGATCAGGTGTTCATAGGTTTTTGGGTTAATGTCTGGATCCTCAATTCTATTTCATTGATCCACAAGTCTGTTTTTATGCCAGTACCAAGCTGTTTTTATTACTGTAGCTCTGTAGTATAAGTTGAAGTCAGGAATGGTGATACCTCCTGAGGTTCTTTTGTTGAGTAAAATTGTTTTGGCAATCCTGGCTTTCCTGTTATTCCAAATAAAATTGAATATTGTTCTTTCAAGTTCAAAAAAAATATTGTGTTGGTATTTTGATGGGTAGTGCATTGAATATGTTATTGCCTTTTGTAGAATTGCCATTTTTACTATGTTGATCCTACCTATCCAGGAACATGGGAGAGCTTTCCATTTTCTGATATCCTCTTCAATTTCTTTCTTCAGTGATTTAAAATTTTTGTCAAATAGGTCTGTTGCTTCTTTGGTTATAGTTACTCCAAGGTACTTAATAATATTTGCAGCTATTATAAAGGGTAATGTTTCCCTTATTTCTTTTTTACCTCTTCTATTTTAGTTTATAGAAGGGCTACTGATTAATTAATCTTGTATCCTGCTACATTGCTGAAGGTGTTTATCAGCTGTAGCAGTTCCTTGGAAGAATTTTCTGGGTCACTTACTTATACAATCATATCATTTGCAAATAGAGACCATTTTCACTTATTTTCCAATTTGTATCCCCTTATTCTCTTTTCATTCCCTTATTTCTTTAGCTAAAACTTCAAGAACTATATTGAATAGATAAGGGGAGAGAGGACATCCTTGTCTAGTTCCTTATTTTAGTGGGATTGCTTTGAGTTTTTCTCCATTAAGTTTGATACTGGCTGTCGGCTTCTTGTAAATTGCCTTTATTATATTTAGGTATTCTCCCTGTAGTCATGATCTCTCTAGGGCTTTATTCATAAAGGAGTGTTGGATTTTATCAAAGGCTTTTTCAGCATCTAAAGATATGATCATGTGGTTTTGTTCCTTTAGTTTGTTTATATGATGGATAACATTTTCAGTTTTTCGTATGTTAAACCAGCCCTGCATTTCTGGGATGAAGCCTACTTGGTCGTCGTGGATAGTCATAAATAATAAATAAAAGTAGAAATTATATTTAGCATAATTTAAACGTCAAGCTAAATTGCATTTATTCTGAGAGACTGCTACATTATTCCATCTGTGAGTTTATGGGTCTTGACAATATTACTTTTGATGACAGAAACATGAAAACTTGATGTCTCTCAATACAGAGCATAAGTATTATATGCTGTTCAGTTTAAGGATCACACTTGGAAGAAGAAATAGCTAAATTTATGCACTCTAAGGAGAATTTCACAGTTTATTTCTCTGAGTTTCAAAGACTTCATTTTTTTTCCCATTCCTGGTGAGCATGATCAGGGAAAAGTACCAATAATAATAGAGCCATTTGAACTGTTGTAAATTTTGAAGTGGAAACTCTTGCCAACAAACACCAGCTGTACTGTGATCTTTTACTGCTGTCTCATTTCTCTATTCAACAGCTTCATTCTTTCTTTCTACACTAGTTTCGATATGTGGAGTGAGAATTTCAGATCTTAGTACGTAATTCTGAGTGCCTGAAAAATCATACAGTTGCTATGATAAGGAAATTTTAGATAAGCAACAACAAAGATGAGGAAAAAAGTGCTCTTGGCATCAATTTAATTGCTTCCAGTTTCAAAGCATAGGCAGGGATCCTATTTGCATCAAATCTGTTGGAACAATGATCACTCTGCCAGACAATATTAAATGGCTGTGCAAAGTATCTCCATAAGATGGTGCTGCAGAACTAGGCCCACAAAGCTCTGATGAATAGTTCAAGAAACTTAAAGTAAAATATAACAATAACAACATAGAAACAATGTATGAATAGGAAATTGGAAATGTTAAAAATTTCAATACTAAGCATTTGAAAATTAAAAAATTCATTGAATTTAAGAACTTTATTATCCATTTTCTGATATCCTCTTCAATTACTTTCTTCAGTGAATTAAAATTTTTGTCAAATAGATCTGTTACTTCTTTGGTTACGTTACTCCAAGATATTTAATGCTATTTGCAGCTATTATAAAGGGTGATATTTTTTTATTTCTTTTTCAGCAGTTTTATCTTTAGTTTAGAGAAGGACTACTGATTTCTAAGAGTTAATCTTGTATCCTGCTACATTGCTGAAGGTGATAATCAGCTGTAGGAGTTCCCTCGTAGAATTCTGCAGGTCACTTATGTATACAATTATATCATCTGCAAATAGAGATAGTTTCACTTCTTCTTTCCCAATGTCATCCACTTAATCTCCTTTTGTTCTCTTATTGCTTTAGCTAGAACTTCGAGATTTATATTGAGTAAATAAGGGGAGAGAGGACATCCTTGTCTAGTTCCTGATTATAGTGGGATTGCTCTAAATTTTTCTCCATTAAGTTTGATGTTGGCTGTTGGCCTCTTGTAAATCACCTTTATTATATTTAGGTATTTTCCCTGTATTCCTGATCTGGATAGGTAGGATCAACATATTAAAAATGGCAATTCTTCCAAAAACAATCTACAGATTCAATGCACTGCCCATCAAAATTCCAACACAATATTTTTTGGACCTTGAAAGAATAATACTGAACTTCATTTGGAATAACAGGAAAGCCAGGATTGCCAAAATGATTTTGCTCAACAAAAGAAACTCAGAAGGTGTCTCCATCCCTGACTTCAAGTTATACTATAGAGCTACAGTAATAAAAACAGCCTAGTACTGGCATAAAAACAGACTTGTAGATCAATGGAATCGAATTGAGAATCTGGGCACTAACCGAAAAACCTATGAACAACTCATCTTCGACAAAGAGGCCCAAAATATTCAATGGAAAAAAGATAGTATCTTTAACAAATAGTGTTGTCATAGCTGGTTGGTAGTGTGAGACAAATGCAAATAGATCCAAGCTTGTAACCCTGCACAAAACTCAAATCCAAATGGATCAAAGACCTCTATATAAACCCAGCCACTCTGAACTTGATAGAATAGAAAGTGGGAAATATCCTCCAACGAATTGGCACAGGCGACCACTTCCTAAATATAACACCAGAGTCACAGACACTAAGAACAAAAATCAATACATGGGACCTCATGAAACTGAGAAGCTTCTGTAAAGCAAAGGACACTGTCAATAGGACAAAACGGTAGCCTACAGAATGGGAAAAGATTTTCACCAACCTTACAAGTGATAGTGAACTGATCTCTAAAATGTATAAAGAACTCAAGAAACTAGAGCCCAAAACCTTGAATAACCCAATCAAAAAATGGTGTTCAGAATTAAAAAGGGAATCCTCAACAGAAGAATTACGAATGACTGAAAGGCACTTGAAAAAGTGCTCAACTTCTTTAGCCATCACAGAAATGCAAATTAAAACAACTTTGAGATACCAACTGACACCTGTTAGTTTGGCTAAGATAAAAGCCACAGATGACAGCCTATGCTGGAGAGGTTGTGGAGCAAAGGACACACTCTTCCATTGTTGGTGGGAGTGTAAGCTTGTTCAGCCACTCTGGAATGCAGTATGGCAGTTTCTCAGAAAATTGAGAATCAATCTCCCCAAGGGTCCAGCAATACCACTTCTGGGTGTATACCTGAAACATGCACATTCGCACTCCAAAGGCATTAGCTCAACTATGTTCATAGCAGCATTATTCATAATAGCAAGAACCTGCAAGCAACCTAGATGCCCTTCAACTGAGCAATGGATTAACAAACTGTGGTCCATTTACATAATGGAGTACTACTCAGCAGTAAGAAAATATGATATCCTAAAATTTGCAGGCAAATGGATGGATTTGGAGAATATCTTCCTGAGCAAGATGTCTCAAACCCAGAAAGATAAGCAGGGGATATACTCACTCATTAGTGGACTCTAAACAAAAAAACAAAGATAAACAAACAAACAAAAAAAGCAAAGCATGCCCAAACTGCAAACCACAACCATTGAAGCGTTTGGGATCAGAAACACCTTGGATTGACTCCATGGATTCCACTCGCCCGAGAGGAACACCTGAGTCAGTGTTGATATTTGGGGAGAAAACTGGATTTGCTGGGAGTGGAGGCTGAACTAAGCAATATTGTGACCATGGGACCCTGGGACTGCTTGCCTATGGGGGGATGGGGAGATGTGGAGAAGAGAGAACAACCTGATGTGGTGGTAGGGTCAAGGGATCTTGAATAAGGATATACAAGGATAGAAAATATGACTTCTTTATTCATAATAATAAAAAAAGAAATAGGACCATATTTACCTCTATCCCATCTTCCTCTTCTCTCTTTTCCAATGTGCCCTAAAGACACTCTTTAACTTCATTTATTTGTAGCCCCCTAAATTTGTGGTTTGTTGTGGACCATCCATTTATAGCAAACCTATCAGTGGCTATTTTATCAAAATAATATGGTGCTCCCTCCCCAGCATCTGTTCACGGTCAATTGTTCTTCAGTACGGGCTGGGGCTGGCTGGATATATAGGTTTAATGCAGGTAACCATAGCTGCTGTGTGGGCATTTTTGCACTAGACATGTGATGTCCAGAAGTTGGCATATCCATCACTTCTCTCATCATTTGTTTCTAAACATTCTTCCCAACTCCTATTTTGCAGTGTTACTTGAGCCATATTAGGAGCCGAGTTAATAAAGATGTCCCAATTAGGGCTAAGCATGTAGTCTCTTTTTCTCAGACTTTGACCAGTACTGCATCTCTCTGTTGACTGCTGTTCACAGCAGAAATGAGCTTCTCTGATGAAGGCTGAAAAAATCCTGGGTCTGGGTACATAAGCATAAATATTTAGAAGGCTGTGTGACATTATGTCCACTTATCAGAGGGTCTATGGCCCCCTAACTTTGAGCTTTGAACAGAAATACAGTACCAGGCATGAAATTACTTCTGATGGAACAGGCCTCAAATCCAATAAGAAGGTGGTTAATTATCAAAAATGACACTATGTACCAATATGCACATCTTTTCTGGCAGGTGGTGTTACAGGTTGCAGGGTCTGGTGTTAGGGGAGATCATTGATGGCTTTTCTCCCCCAGTAGCCTTCATAGAATTCTTTGGCACTATGAAATATAGTCAGCAGGAAGGAAGTTTTCCAGTCAGTTTGAAATTAATATTTAATGTTCTGAAGCCAAAATATATGCTGTCTTTAGCAATAGAGTCTTACCATGTAGTTATGATGCGTAACAAAGGGCAATGGCAATAGAGACCTCTGAAACTCCTATACTAATAACTCACAAGGAGGTATCCCATGCCTTGCATTGCAATTTTTATTTACTAACTTGTCTTCTGGGAGCAAGATTGTCACCCATTCTCTTATTTTTTTCTTTTTAAGTTGTTATTTTGAAAATGGCTTACTATTTTTTATAATTCTTATTTTTGGCTAATCTACTCACTACCTACTTCTCTCTCCCATCCCCCCACCCACTTCCCCATTTACTCCTTCAGCCCCCAGTATTCAGTTCTCTTCTTCCATTGCATGTATTCCACGACCCTCTATTTCTTTTTGTTCTATTGTGAGACAGTAATTTTCCATGTGACTTTTCACTTCTCTTTTACCCCATGCCTACCCCCGTGCCCCTCCCTGCTTAACCCTTTCCACTCCAATATTCACCTTATTGCTTTATTTTAGAATTATTTTCTCTCTTTACTACCCTCACAGGACCCCTTTCCAGTTTCCTGGCTTCCATTTGAGTTGCATGTTAAAACACAGAAGGGTTAAAGCTAGGATCCATATCAAAGAAAAAATTTTAAATTTCTCATCTTGAGTTTTATCACTGATAAGTTGGCTTTGCTTAAGTTTAAATTGTTTAAGTGAAATTGTGCTAATTTCATCCTATTCATATTTAATGAGATCCACCTATGTTATGTATATGGTATTCTATTATAAATAAATTCTTTTGCACCATTAAAAAAAGAAATTGTAGAGGAGGGACATGGGTAACTAAAACTATTGACAGCAGTATGAGCATGCAAGTTTACAAAACAAATAGGAAGCCTTTGTCAGGGACATCGCTCTCTGCCCTACATGGATCTTTATATTCTGTCACTCATTATTTCACTTCTAAAGACTTTGAACCTTTAGGCAATGAATTTCACTACAACAAAATGTTTCTTTTCTTTTCTTTTCTTTTTTGCTTAAATGTCTGTTATATACTGATCATGTACTGCCTCATGTAATACTTGTCAAGTATTTGCATTTGGCTGAGTAAGACATTTTTAGAGAAGGTATCTTGCCTTCTCCTTCATTCTTTAATTAAATCAATAATAATAGAACATAAGTAAGTCACTAGTAAGCAGAAAGTTTTATAACCATGAGTTTCAATCCTACATAAAAGATTGACATCGGTGGATCAGTTGTAAAACAATTTCCTTTTTATTATTTAGAACTTATTCTAAAAATTACACAGAAATTTTAGTGAGACACACAACACAAACCCAATACTAATTAAGCAATCATTTCTTAGGTTCCTTTGCTTGCCACACAAAAGGAACTGAATAAACATATTTTAAGTATTCTGAATTTACACATGTTAAAAACAGTTATATTCTAGTATCCTTGAAGCGTGCCTAAAATCATCCGAGGATGTGACACCCTTGATTGTACTATGAGTCGAACTTAACTCTTTGTCTTAAAATTTTCTTATTCTATATTTATGTTATTGAGAAGAGATAGAATAAGAAAGCAAAGAAAATAATAGTAACAAATAAGAGACTATTAAATATGGGGAAATATATGAAATATTATGTTAAAGCTGTTTGGATCTCTGGTTTGATATTATTCTAAGTTAAACAAGCAAACATTTTTAGCTTTACCTAAGAATCTCTGTTACCTTTAAGGAAAGACTGACTATGATCAAAATGTTTAGACAAAATCTCAGAGAATTGGCATAAAATGTGGATCTCTGTGACACTACTCAAGTTTTCAGAAGAAAAAAAAAAAGTGATCATTATAGTCCAGGACTAAAAGTCAATCATGAAGTTTAAAAAGGTTAAATGATGCCGCTGACTCTCCCTTCTAAAGCCACTTCAGGTTTGAACACTTTCAACCTGCCTCATAACTATGACTAATGTGATTTTGCTCAAGGCAGTTGTAATAATACTATACTCTTTGGAAGTATCAGGATTATTTCAAAACAAAATATACTGAAGAATAAAGCACTGGCTCATAAAGACAAAGGGGGACTAAAAGCAGATATTTTTATGCTCCAGTCCCTTATTCCTTCTGTTCAGAAGTGCAAGGAAGGTCAAGTTCAAGTTCAAGCAGAAGGCTCTCCAGTTTTAAATTCTACATAGTGAAATTCTGCCTGCAAGCAAGCAAACAAAATGAAGTTTTATATTTTCTTCAACTCCGCTTGTTGATAGAATTTGATGATCCAACTTAAGTGTATTTTATGAGCTTTATTCTATTCACTATTTAATAAAATATTTATTTGCTAGTAGTTGTCTATAAGCGTTTTCGATTCAGACATTTTATGTTGTGTAGCTATATTATATTCCTACACAAATTATACAGCTTGTTTATAATTTAGGCTTAGTGAGTTACTTTTAATTTATGAATTATTTTATTTACTTAAATTAATTGATTATAAAATTATTCATACTTATCATGTAAAACATGATGGTTTTAAATATATATTTACTTACACATTGCGGCAGGGTAAGTTAAGATGATCACCATTCTAAATTCCTAAGATTCATAAAATGAGTGTCTGTGTAAACCAGAGCACTTCCACAGTCACTTCCATGTACACTATCGACCACACACAGACATAAAAATAAAATTAAATTTTATAGACAAAGACATATTTATATCTTATATTTATTTCAGCCAAACATGTAATTGTGAGCTCTCTGACATAGGTTCTGGGAACTAGATTTCTATTCTCTGGAATAGTAGCCATCATTGTAAATGCTGAGGTACCTCTCTAATCCCAGAAATATCTTTCTTTATAATATGTAATCAGAATTAGAGCTTTTAATTAATCATTTAAATAAGTTAGGATCTGCATTATTTTCCACAGCAGATGTAATAATTTAAATTTTCCTCTCTGAAAATTATTGAAAGAAATATTGAAGATGATGCTATAATTTTAAAATATTGACTTTTGTGCAACTTAGGAGTTTTTATGGTTAAAATATCTAATCTGCTCAAAGCAAAATGGAGAATAAAACAATGACCTACCAATATTAGTGTGACTTTTTAAAATTATGTATAGATCAACCCTTTATAAATTGTCTGGGGAAATAAAATAAGATCAATCTTCTGAAAAATAATAATCAGAAATATCCCAATGCATGAACTATAAACATACTACAAAGCCACAGAAAATAAAGCAGGATGATGCCTTCATTGTAAACAAATATGTAGAATAATGTAAATTACAAAGTCAATAAAAAAAGATTCACACTTATGACTAACAAAGATTATGTTTCTAAAAATAATGTTGAGAACATTGACTACTACATACAAAAATGAAAAATAAAACGTTCATCTCTTCCAAGTTAAAACATAAGTTTTCTGAAGTGACTATCAGAAATGCTCATTCAGATATTACTCCCTTAAAGAAAAATGAATGCCAAGTATTAAAATTAGGATAATTTTAAACTCTAATTTAGATTTTAAATAAATGATACTTAATGATATTACATATTTTAATAGCTACTAAAAATCAAATAATTAAGTTGAAAAATGAAAGAATCACAGTGGAAAACAAAGTCAGCTCTTCAAGAAGCTGGAAATGCAAATACTATTGGGGTATATATTCAAAGGTACATCCTAATACAGAGGACACTTTACCTTTCATGTGTATTCATTATTCATAATATGCAAGAATTGGAAACAGCCTAAATATTCACCAATGAATGAATATTAATAAAGTGTGATATACTTACACAATGGAATATTATTTATTTGTTAAAATAGAAGTTTATAAAATTTAAAATAAAAGAATAAAATAAAAAATTAACTTGTGAGACAACTCAGACAATCAAATACAAGCATTGTATATTTTCACCTACATGTGATGTGGCTATGTGGCTATTACCTTTAAAGCCTTTGTAGAACAGGCAATAATCTTTATAACAGAGAGGTTAGTAAAGAGTAAGGGACTAGTGGAGAAGACATTCTCCTAAGGAATGGGAAATAGAATAAATAATTCATGGACAGATGGCATAGACTAAAGCAGGAAAATAAAAATGAGAGGGGTTAAGAAAGAAAATACATGAAAGACAACTAACAATAAGAGTCATTTGAGTGCTCATATGAAAACTTACTACTGTAGAAGTTTCATATGTAAGTGTCATCTAAATTCACTGATCAAGTAAAAAAAGAGGCAAAGTCCACAACAATACACCTTACACCAACAAGTAAAACATCTAATGGCTGGAAGTGATTATATCTAATTTAGTTGTTGGCTGAAAGGTCCCAATGAAAACCACCAAAAATATGTGGCTATTGGCAAGATTGTTGGTTTCTCTTCACAAACTGATGGTAAGCCCTATTGAAGAACACAACAGCTACATATCTTCTCATAGACAATGAAGCTAAGCCAGGGCCTACCTGGAGCCTTCAGCTTTACTGATTAGCATTTATGGTATTGAAAGTTACTTTGAACATTACCAAAGAAGAATAGTGGCTTGCAACCCATCTACAAACCTTGCGGTATAGTATGCCTTATATGCTAGTGCAATAGTGACAGAAACATTATAGGAGTAACTGAGTTGTATTGGGTTGAGGTTCATTCCCTGAGATGGAACCCATGCAAGACACTGCATAAGTGGTCAATACCCAAGACTTTATATGTTATAGCCCTAGAAAAAATAAATATTATCATTCTACTAAAAGTACATAGCAATAAAATGACTTGAATGACATCCTCTATATTATGTACATTCATCATCAGGCAATTGTCATAGAAATTTCCTCTTGTATTTGATGGGAAAAAATATCAAGGCCCAAAATTGGACCATAAACGGAGACTAACTTTACAACACTCATACTGAAAAGTGATTCTTACTCAAGCTCCTTTTCTCAGGGCTCAAGGAGCTGAATGAAAGAGGAGGAAAGATTTTAAGAGCCACAGGAAATGAATGAGTCAAAAGAAACAGAGTATTGCAAACATAATAAGATTGAGGTGCATATAACTTATAGATATTGTGACAGCATGAATAAGGCTTGTTCATGTTCAAGCCGGACAGGGTCTCAAGAGAGAGAGGCTCCCATCTCTATCCAAGAAGCTATCTCCATTTGGTATCTATTGAAACAGAAATATTAGTTTTTATTGTTGTTGTCTCACTGGGCGTATTAACCACATTCACATTTAGTCCCCACACCCTATGTCAGATGACCAATAAAAAATGAACTCAATGATTTTTGTAGACATTATGTTTTATACTTCTTAGATTGGGCGTTTTTTACTGTTCTTTTGCTACTAAATATGGTTTCTGATTTTGTACTTAATGCTTGTGTGTGTGTGTGTCTGTGTGTCTGTGTGTCTGTATATCTGTCTGTGTCTATGTCTCTGAATGTGTTGGTGAGAGAGTGAAATAGAAGAGAAAGGCAACGAGGCGGGAGAATTTCTGTATCTCTGTGTTTCTTATATATTACTTTTTAAATTATGGTTTGTTTTTCTAGAAAGAGAAAGAAGGCATGGAACTGATTGTTTGGAGATGTGTAGATATCTGGGAGGAGTTATGGGAGCAGAAACTATTATTAGAATATAGTGTATTACATTTTGAAAAGGGAAAAAATAAACAAATAAATTTCAATGAAACTGAGTAAAATTTTAGTCAAGGTAATATAATACCCAGACTAGTTGTTAATGTGATCACCATCACTTAAATCATGGAGAAACACATTAAAACCATTAAAACACAGGGAGATATCATTTCCCTTTTGGTGAACTAAATCAAGATTGGGAGTTAAAATTCTGTTCTGCATCAAATACTGTAGACTTTACCTTCACTGTGAGACCCTAGGAATTATAACTTCTCCATTTATTTATGAGATCAAAAATAGCTAGGTTCATTTTAATTAAGCAAAATTCTCTTAATTTTCCCATAGGTTAGATAAATACGAACTCAAGGAATAAAAGGTCTTTCATATATCTTATTTAGTCTTGTTTCTTAAAAAATGATAAGTAAAAGAATTTATTTCAAAATTGTTCCATTCAATTTTAACTGGCTCAAATATACTTTTACAAGTAAATTATAAAGCATACCTAGGCCAAATATTGTACTTAGCATTGTTTTATTAACTGGAAAATGATCAAATATAAAATTTAACATTTAATGGGATAAAGATTGAAATATAAAATAATGTATGCAGACTTTAAATAGAAAAGAAAATAAATAAAAAATGCCTAATGATTCATACCCAAGACTTTCAAAATCATATATCTCTATTTCTGCCTCATATGTCCTTTATTTTTTGCTTGAAAGATTAGCCTGAAAGTCTATCTTATTCATACAATGTAACTCTGAAGTTATATAACACTGCAGTACACTGATAGAAAATATTATAAGGCTGCAGACTGCTAATTACAGGAGAAAAAAGAACAACTGGAAATATCAGTTTAAGTCATTCATGCATGCAGGAGAGGTGAGGCCAATAAGTTGACAAGCCTACAATTTCACACAACCACAGCATATTCTCTGCTAAATCTAATGGAAGAAAGAACAAAGCAACCAGAAGCAATCTAACGCAGTCCAACAAATGTCTATTCAGTAGATGCTGGTTTCCTAGAAAATGCTAATAACAAGGCCACGTGTTGTTTTGGCAGAATCAGGAGTTAACGTGATTATGTTCCCATGGGTCACCACATGTTGTCCTGGCCATCATCGTTTCCTGTAGAGATAAGATGCCTAAGGGTTACTACAGGCTGATCGGCATAGCACGCCAAATTACACTCTGCATCACACCATCTGCCAAGCCACAGCTTTTCAGGACACTGCAGCACTGCAGAAAAAAAGTCTTATGATTATAGACAGGTATTTCATGATCTATGATCTGGAATCATATTTATGGAGCTGATGATTATGTACACATGACAGGGTGAAAGTGTCAATGAAATCCTAATTAGGGGAAATATTCAAAAGCCCAGGACTGCATAGCTCACTAAGTTTAACAGAAGGGAGTTTGGATTCATCTTGTAACATTTGTTCTAGTCTCAGTTTTAATTAGCATCAAGAAGTTTAATTAGAAAGATAGCATATGAGAATACAGGGAATGTAACAGCTCGACGGGACAAAAAACTTCTTTGGTCCAGATGCTCTGTGCTCCCCAATAATTTGAGAGATGTGGTCAAGAAGACACAATTAGAACCTAAGAAGTACAGATTCCAGATGGATATATGGATGTTTACAGGCCTCCTCAAGAACTATAGGCATAAAGGTATTATCATTATTAAATACATTCACAGCTCAAAGTTTTCCTCTTACTACAGATTTTGTTAGTATCTATACTAAACAGGTAAACCACATGCTTCCTCTTTCTCTTTATTCTGTTTTCTCAGACTCCCTCTTATATGCTGCAGCATAGTTATAATTACTGATATTTAAGTTTTCATTATACAATTATTTTGAGCCAAATCCACACATGATATATCTGTACTGAGTAAGAAATAAAATGTGTAAGAGGAAAAAAAAAGATGAAAATCTTCTCACAAGAAAAGAAAATTATTGAGGCTGAGAAAATATCTAGGTATCTCATTTTGCATTCTACTTTAAGTAATGAACCAATAAAAATCTGCTCTGCTTCAGAAACTGAAACTGCTGACATCCAGTACTATTTAGTCAGTAACTTCTTAAGCAAACAGAACAAACCAGAAATCATGAATTTGGTATGCTTGCTCGAGTTTTGCTTGTATAGAATCTGAAGAAAATGGAAAAAAATCTCATAGATCAGATATATATATATATATATATATATATATATATATATATATATATATTATCTTCAGAGATTTGAGTAAACATACACACACATATCAGGGTAGATAAAATAATGTGAAAATGAGAGAATTGCAAAAAGTACCTCATGGAAAAAACTTATTAAAACATTTAAGAACTGGCTTTCCTAATGTGTGTACCTTATTTTTATACATTACTTACAGGATGTATCTGAATGCTGTGTAAGTTACTTGAGTTCCATTTCAGATCACTGAAATTTATTTCACAAAGCCTAGTACTGTTGTAGATGAGTAAGAAGCTAATAAAATTGCTTTCAAATAAAGTTTTAAATTGGAATATTAAATGGGTTTGCTAAGTGGTCTTTAGCCAGGTTGAAAAAGCTGAATCTAAAATAAATCCCTTGTGAGTTTCTAATATTTATAACTTATAAACTGAGAATTAAATTGTTCTCTGCAATAAAAGCTAGGAATTCAACTTAAGAGATTTTATTGCTTATTTGACAAATGCTTGCTATTCTTTCAAACACTGACTTAGAGATGAGTGTTCATACAAATTTCTAGAAATGGTAATATGTACCTTTAATATTCCAAGTGGTATAAGCATTAATAATTTAAGTAATTTCTATTAATATAGAGCCTTACTATCTCTGATGGCTTTATTAGATGCTTATAAAAAAACAATTTGAAAATATATCCATTTCATTAAGAGATGACTCAGAAAATCATCTTTTTTATAAAATTTTTGCTTCCTGTATAGTGTTCTGAAATAGATTGTATCAGTGTTTGAAATATTTAGAAAAGACATAGTAATAGTTTAAATAGTATTTTTATATTTACCATAATATGATATTAAAGGAGCATACTATAATCTGACAACAGCCTGGATTGTTTGAGACTTCACATTGGTACCATTTCATCAACAACTCAGTACTGTTTCAAGAGAAGGCCAGTTTGGATTCTGTATCACTTGTTCATTGGCAATGTCATACAGATTACCTTCATATATGTAGATATTTTAGAAAGTTTCTACTGCTACTGTATCAGGTTTCCATACTACCCATCACATGGTCCTTAATTTTGTCTGTCTCCCCTTTATTCCCACCCTTAACACCCTCTTCAGTGGTGATATGTTATATATTTAAAAAAAAAACCACTCTGGAATATCAGGGAAGAGATCTACCCACAGTCAAGCCAGGCAGAGGTAGTACACACTGTTTGTCCCATCACTTGGGAGTAAGAGATCATTCTGAGTCTTAGTGAATTCAAGGAATAACAGAGCAGTGGTAGCTCACATTTTTAATCCCAGCACAGGGATTCAGAGGACCTCTGTGAATACAAGACCAAACAGCCAGGCAGTGATGGCACATAGCTTTAATCCCAGCATGGGGAAAGACCAGGAGTGGTGACTTGCCTTAATTCCATAACTCCAGTAACAGAGATCTTTTGTTTCTTTGAGTTCAAGGCTAACTGCCAAATAGTAGTAGCCTACACCTTTTATCTTAACCTGGATGTGATAAAGCTGGGTGAAGAAGGCATTTAAGGCAGGTATAGGAAGACAGAAGGGGCTTTAGAAGTGACCATGAGCGAGGCTGAGGAAGCTATAAGATAGCTGGGTGAAATTTGACTGTGGTATTTCCTGGTTTTATTAAATATATAACATACACCACACTCTTCATTCTTTGTCTAACTAGATACTCAAGTTACAGCTCCCTCATTAATCCATAACTATTTTATTTCCATTTCCTAGCAAGTTGTATCTATACACTCTAGTCTCTTACTCTGTTCTATAACAGTCTTTGGTGGATCTATGGATTTTTGCTTGATGAAAACTGACTTAACACCTAATACCCACATATTGGCAAATACATAACATATTTGTTTTGCTGTGTCTGGGATACCTCACTAAAGATGATTTCACTCATTGCTTACAAATTTCATGATACCATCTTATTTATCTATCTATTTATTTATTTAGCATTCTATCCTCAACTTTTCTCTCCTCCTACCTCCTTTTTTTATCTCCCCAGTATATTTCTTCTGTGTTTTCATTTAGAAAAGGGCATACCTTCCAGGGATATCAGCAAACTGTGCCTTATCAAGTTGTAGTAAAACTAAGCACCTTGCCTTTTATTGAGGCTGGGCAAGGTAAGCCAGTATGAGGAACAGGTTCCTAAGAGTCAGCAAGAGTTACAGACAGCCTTTGCCCCCACTGTTAAAGTCCCACAAGAGGATCAAGCTGTACAACTGTAACATATATTCAGAGGACTAGGTCAGTCCCATGCAGGCTCCCTTGCTGGAGATTCAGTCACTGTGAGCTCCAATGGGCCCAGTGAGTTAACTCTGTGTTTTTTCAAGTGATGTCCTTGACCCTTCTCGCTCCTACAGCCTTTTTCCCCCTCTCTTCAGCAGTTTTCTCATTTGCAAATGCATTCAAAATTATCTTCCACGTTCTCTTTTATCTGGTTCATTGATTGTGGATGTAGTTGGACTTGAGTTTGCACGTAGCAACAGACATGGTTTGTTTTGCATACTTCTACATCCAGAAAACCTTAGACCTGCACCATTTGTTGACAATGCCTTTAAAAAAGAACATTCTATAATTTTGGTCAAATTTTCCAAAACATGTGTACATAGATGTGTGGTGGGACTGTTCTTCATATGCAGTGAATATCATTCTGTAAATAAAGGAGCTCCTTCGGCCTGTGTGGAGCACCATAGAAGTGGGTGGAGGAATTAGAGGAGAGACAGGTAGATAGAGTCAGTCTCTATCCAGCCGCCAAAGAAGAAACGTGTAGAGCTACACATACGGGACATGGACCATAGCCACCTCGTTAGACAGATTAATGGAAAAGGGTTGAATTAAGGTGAAGGAGCTAGCTAGCAATGTGCCTGAGACATAGGCCAAGCAGGATGAAATCAATGTAAATATCTGAGTAATTTTTTGGGAGGACGGTAAAAGACGCCATGGTCGGTGAGACCTCTGGCCCTAAGGGGATCAGAAATCCATATACAACATAGATGTGTGGATCTTCAGCTCAATTGTATTTATCTACTTGTCTGTTTTTATGCCAATACCATGTGTTTTTTATTATTAGATCGCTGGGTTAAAACTTGAAGTCTGAGAACTTTTCCAGAAGTTCTTTTATTTTACATGACTATTTTAGCTATTCTGAGTTTTACGTTTATTCATATGAACTTGACTATGGTTTTCTTAAGATTTGTTTGTTTTTTTTTTTATTTGCTTAAGGTTTGTAAAGATTTGTGCCAGAATTTTAATGGCAATTGCTTTGAATTTGTAAATTACTTTCGGTAAGATAGACATTTTTTGCCATGTTTATTCTACCAGCCTATATGCATGGGAGATCTTTGCATCGTCTGACATCTTATCCTGTTTCTTTCATAAAATATTTGGAACCTGTGTCCTATGGGCCATTCAGTTGCTTGATTAGAGTTGCACTAAGATATTTTATATTATTTGTAGTTATGTTGAAGGCTGTTGTTTCCTTGATTTTTTTATTCAGTCTCATAAACTTTTGTAAAAATGAGGGCTACTATTTACGTTAATATTAGATCCAGGTATTTTATTAATGGTCTTTATCAGATGTAGGAGTTCTCTGGTAGAACTTTCAGGGCTGCTTATGTATATTTTCATCTCATCTGCTAATAATGATACTTTGACTTCTTTATTTCTAACTTGAATCCCCTTGACTTCCCACTGTTGTCTCATAAATCTAGTTAGATGTTCAAGCAGTATACTGAATATAGGATGTACAGTCTTGTCCTATTCCTGATTTTAGTGAAATTGCTTTGAGATTTGCTCCACTTAATTTAATGTTGGCTATCTGCTTTCTGTATGTTTCTTTTAATATGCTTAGTTGTGTTCTTTGTATCCCTGATCTTTCTAAAACTTTTATTATGAAGGAGTTTAGGATTTTGTCAAATACTTTCCAGCATCTACTAAGATGTGTATTTTTTTCTTTTAGATTGTTTATACATTGGATTACATGATAAGATTCATAAATGTTGAACCATCCCTGCATCTATTTAGTGAAGTTTATCTATTTGTTGTGCATGATCTTTTTGATGTGTTCTTGGATTTTGTTTATGAGTATTTTTTTGAGTAATTATGAATTAGTGTTCACGATGGAGATTGGTCAATTCACATTTTTGGTTGAGTTGTGTGATTTTTGTATCAGAGTAACTGTGGCCTCTCATAAAGTGAATGTGAAAATGTTCATTCTGTTTTGTGGAACAATTTGAGGAATATTAGTGTTTGCTTTTCTTTGATGTTCTGGTAGAATTCTGCAGTAAAACATTCTGATCCTGTGGTTTTGTTTTGTTTTGTTCTGTATTTTTTGGTTTAGAGAGATTTAATGATTGTTTCTACTTCTTTGGGGTATATAGGTCTATTTAAATCATTTATGTGATGTTGATTTAATTTTAGTAAGTTGTACCTATGAAGAAATTGTCAATTTTGTTTATATTTTTAATTTTAAGGAGTAATAGTTTATAAAATATGACCAAATGATTCTTTGGATTTTCTTGGTGTGTGTTGTTAAGCCTCTTATTTTGTAAGTAT
>PVIH01008743.1:18591-88351 GCA_004025045.1 Sigmodon hispidus
TAGATCTTTCAGGTGTGCTGATATGAAAATTCTCTAATTTCTTTACTTTATGCAGTTACTTGGTGCATGAACATTCCACTTAGCATAGCACAACTTTCATAGTGTTCAATAGTGTATGTCTGTTGTCTTCTCATTTTTATTTAATTCTAGAATATCCTTAATTTCTTCCTTGAGCTATTGGTGTTTTGAAACATTCTTTATATATCATAAATATGTATTGTTCTTATTGTTACTAAAAATGGTAATTGGCTGACAAACAGAAATTATAGGTAGGATAGCCAGACTAAGAGGATGCATAGAGGAAGAACAGCAGAGAGAGAAGTCTCCCGGAAATGCATTGAGAAGCAAGATGAGTATGCCACATGGAAAAAAGTATCAAACCATGCAGTAAAACATAGATAAGAAATATAGGTTAATTTCAATGTAAGAGTTAACTAGTAACAAGCCTGAACTAATTGCCTAGCAGTTGTAAATAATATAAACCCTAGTGTGTTTATTTGTGAATTGCTAATAGGAAAGAAATTTCCCTTTAAACATCAGTAACTCAGTAAAGAGTTGTTCAGTTTCCATAAATGTATAATCCTTCTGATTTTGTTAAAATCCAACTTTAATCCATGGTAATCTGATAGAATACTGGGAGGTTTTAGTATTTCTTGGAACATTCTATGAAATCAAGTATGTGGTCAGTTTTTAAGAAGATTCCATGAGGTGCTGAGGAGACGATATATTTTCATGTGTTTTGGTTCTGTAGATATCTATTAGGGCTATGTGAGTCATTTCTGTTATTTCCATTATGTTCCTGTTAAGTTTCTGCCTGGACAACCAGCCCACTGATGAGAGTGAGGTTGATGTCTCTCACACTATTCGTGTGTAGAATTTTATGTGTGATGTGTAATGGTTATTTTGCAAATGTAGGTGTAATTGCATTTGGGATAGATATTCAGAATTGAGCCATCATCCTGGTGAATTTTTTTCTTTGTTGAGTGTAAAATGCCCTTCTCCCTCTCTTTTATTTAATTTTGGTTTGATGCCTTTTCTCTTAGATATTATGATAACTACATCAGCTTGCTTGTCAAATGCATTTGATTATAAAATCTTTTCCAGCCTTTAAATTTATATATGTGTTGTAGAGATATATTTCTTGTATGAAACAGAAAGACAGATCCTATATTCATAGTTATTCTTTAAACTTGTGTTTATATTAAATAATCCAGTCCAATGATTTTGAGAGCTATTAATGGCTATTGATGTTTTCTCCTGTCTTTATGTTGGTTGGTGTGTGTGTGTGTGTGTTCTGTTTTTGGAATTTGTTGGTATGAAATTATCTATTGCCATGTGTCTACCTAAGTGTAGTTAACTTCATTTGGTCAGAGTTTTCTTTTAATATTTTCTGTGGGGATATATTTGTAAGTAGATATTGTTTAAATTTGACTGGTTTCTGAAATATCTATGGTGATTGAAAGTTCTATTGAGTTTGGTGATGTGGGATGTCTTTCTGTATGCTAGAAATACTATTGGATAATAAAGAGTATATTTACCCTGTGGCAAGCCAGATTATAGGCAGGTGTAAAATTCAAACAGACATTAAGGGGAAGATGGGCAGAGTCACACAGAGATTCTGAGAGCTGCCGCTCAAGGAAACAAGAGAGAGGTAAGCTATGAGCCACATGGCAGTACATAGATTAATGAAAATGGGTTCAGTTATGTTGTAAGATCTAATTGGTAATTATCCTGAGTCATGGAATGAACAGTTTGTAAAAAATATAGGCCTTTGTGTAATTAATTGGGGCTAAGTGGCTAGGGGGATGCAGACAGGCCAGAAATTTCTCACTACAATTCAGGTTGTCATCTATTGTCTCTCAGAGTCTGCAAGATATCTGTCTATGCTCCACCGGCTTTTAGAGTCTCCATTGAGAAGATGGGTATAATTTATATGGTTATCATTTTTATGTTACTTGGAGATTTTTCTGTGCAACTTTTGATATTCTTTCATCAATATTATCAGCAATAATTGGTTTTAATTGGCTTCTGTGGTGTTGGAGTATTTCTGGTTTGCTGCAGTGGGATGCCTGGGCTCTGATGGTGAAATACTTTCTTCATTGTCCTTGTTTGTGTTCTTACACTTGTGTTTAGGCATCTGGATTTAGAGTGATTATAGGTGCCAACTTCTGGACTTATCATTGCTGCATTGTTTAAATATTCCTCAATATCTTTTCTGCTCTGTTGTTCTGTGCCCTGAGTCCTGTGGTTGAATAAAGAGTCTGTGTCCATAATGAGGATTGGCTTCTGAAAGTCTGGATGGCCTCTAACCATCACAGCTTTTCTGCTCAAGTTTGAGGCTGACATCTTGGCTATGTATGTACATGGCCTCAGATATGCCCTAAGGTTCTGTAAGGTATAGACGCTGGCTTGACTTCTGGTGGGGTAAGAGGCTTCTGACTGGTTTTAAGGCAGTTGGCACGGTCTCTGGGATTTAAGATGCTAGACTGGCTCTTGAGGATCTGAATACTGGCTTGACCGCTGAGGGGGTAGACACTTCTGTCAGGTGTGGGAGCTGAAAAAATGAGCAACAGTTGGAGTTATTCTGAGTGAGTGAGTGAAGTCAATGTGAGGGGCAGAACAAACTCGAGTTCAGTATTCTGGCCTTGCCTCTGAGGGGAAAGAAGAGGCCTCCATCTGAGCAATGGCCCAAGATATGGTGACAATTAGAGGATAGTCACTAGCATGGTGAGTTCTAGTCTCACCTGGAACTGAGAATGCAGGCCCAGCCTGTGGGGGCTGGAAGGATTTCTCCAGAGCTATGGGCCAGCATCAAGTGGTAAAAAAAGAATGGACAATTAGAGGTTAAGATAGGTGGGACAGAAGAGAGTTTGCTGGTAGGGTGGCTCATCTGGTTTTCAGGATGTTATCCCACCGTCTGATGTGGTGGAAGGCTACCTACAGAAGTGTGGGCTGGGATATTGTGAGTAGAAAAGAAGGATCTTTGAGTATTATGCTGATTTTCAGGATATTGTTCTGAGTGTGATGAGGTAAATGACTTCAGTGAGAGGTATCGGCTGGGATCAGGTTGGAAGGACTGGGATGGGGAGCTGGTATCATATTTAAATAGTTGGGCAATACTCAACTCATATTCCTTAACTACTATTCTATTGAAGAATAATGTGGTTGTTTCCAATATTTGGCTATTATTACTAGAGCAGAAAGGGACATAGTTGAACAAGTGTATTTTTGGTAGGATTAAATACCAATTGGATATATGGCCCTAAGTACTATAGATAAATTTTCAGGTACATTCATTTTAATCTTTTTAAAAATAACAGCACAATGATTTCATATTGGCTGTATGAGTTTGTGCTCAGAAATATATGTGTGTTCCTCTTACTCCACATTTTCCCCAGAAAGAACTGTCATTTGTTTTGTTGATTTTAGTCACTCTGATCCCAACAGGTGTAGGATTAAATTTCAAAGTTTTGATTTTTATTTCTATGATGGCAAAGGATGTTGAACATTTTCTTAAGTGTTTCTTAGCCATTTAAGTTTTGTTTATTGAGAACTTTCTGTTTAGAACTGTATATTATTTTTTATTTGTTATTTGAGATCCTGATGTCTAGGGTTTTCTTTTTAGGCTTGTATATATTTTGCATATTAATGTTTTTCTGCTAAAAAAAAAAATCCAATTGTGTAGGCTGCTACTTTGTCCAAACAGTGTCTTTTGCCATACGGAAGATGCTCAGTTTCATGAGGTCCTATTTATTAATTGTTGGTCTTAGTTCTTATGCTAAGTGTTCTTTTCAGAGGGTAGTTACCAGAGTCCCTGAGTTCAAGACTATTCTCTGTTTTCTCCCCAATCAGGTTCAGCGTAACTGGTTTTATGTTGATTCTTGTATCTATTTGTGGTTGACTTTTATGCAGGGTGCTTGTATAAATGTATTTGGATTCTTCTATATGTAGCCACACTGTAAGAGAAGTTAACTTTCAGGGGCAGCAATATCAGGAACAAAATCAGTCTAAATGCTTTTCCACCTGCTAATTCTTTAAATTGGTTCACCTCTGACACAGATAAGCAAAAAAGCAAACAGTCAATAGGGAAACAAATAAACTAATGGGAAAAATAAAGAGAAATTAATAACAAATAGCAAAACTCAGCATTTCACTAATATTAAAAACTTAAATAGAAACACACACAAATAGAACTAGGAAAAAATCATGGCAAAAATTTAATGTTTCTTGAAGAAAAAAAAACTGCATTACTTCAATTGCTTAGAGCTTAATATCAAAATACTTAAGAAAATTAATATTTAGCATTAAGAGCAGGGAGCCTGTGATGAGAGAGAGCATGAGGTCATTGATTATCTGGATCTAAGCCTGAGTTACTTCATACAATATCTCTTCTAGTTCTATCCATTTACTTTTAAATTTCATAGCAGGTTTACAAGTGATATGATGAAGAAATGGGAAATAGTGAGGTGAGTTGTCTCTAATTAAGGAGGCAGAAGGAAAAATGACAATAAGCTGTCTGAATAAAAGGCATAAAATTGAATCATATTATGCACTGACTGCCTAGAAATAACTGTAGTACACTTAAGTCAGTGAATAAAAATACATGTATAGCTTCAATTAATTTCTTATTTGGACTGCCAATACTTTCTATGAGAACAAAAGACTAACAAATACTCCAACACCAGGTGTAAAGATCACTCTCTTCTGTTATTGGTCAGCATTTGGTTGGAGTTGTTCACAAGACTCCAAAAGTATCACAGGCTTTTGCTGTTGCCCTTGATTGCCCCCAAAGAAATGGAAGTTAAGTACTTGTTGAAAGTATGTCACACATGGGGTCAGAATTTCTTAAGTTGATAGGCTCCACTGTGAAAATGAGCTTCAGTGTACCAGAAGCCACTATGCGACTTTTTGAAGAATGGATAAAAACCAACACTTCTTTCAAGCTATGACACCTTTGAACCACAATAATAAACAGTGTGGTGTATGTGCTTAGCAGGGCAGTAGTAGCATGAATATCTTGAAGCACTATAATCCCTCACAGCATAAAAGAAATCAGGCCTGCTATTAAAAGCTTAGCTAACTATTCTATGCTAGGAAATTTGCAGATGTTGGAGAAAAAACTACAACTTTACTAAACTAATAGAATCCCTAACTATATTTTGAATATTTTTTCTTCTACCCAGAGGCAAGTATAATCTTCATGCCTCATTAAAAAAAATTCTCTTTACAACAGAGACTACTATAGAAAATCAAACCAATCAAAATGCAAAGTTTTTGGGCCCAAACCCAATAGATTAATATACAATACAACCCAGCACCTAAAGTTAAGAGAAAATATCAAAAATAGACTGGAAAGATTTTAAGAGACAGTTTGGAGTGTTTGCTATGACATTGTGCATCATATGAATATCAGATACTGATCCCATAAAGTGTCACTGATGTTACTGTCCAAACATAAGCTCAACAAACACAGCAGCAATAGACCATGGATAGGGGGGTAGAAACTTACAAAGAATTACAGACAAGTAAGGAATGCAGAGAGGAGAAGAAATAGTGTCTCTAGGTAAAGTACAATCGCCAAAATCATACATAAAAGTATCAATATATGGACAGCCAGTCACACACACACATACACACATGAGCACACACACACGGGCACACACATGGGCACACACACACATGGGCACACACATACACACATGGGCATACACACACATACATATTAAAAAAGGGATTATGAGTTTGAAAAAAGCAAGGAGAAATATATAAATTGAGCTGTAGACAGGAAAATGAAAGACAAGATGTAAATGTATTCTAATCTAAAAATTAAAAGAAATATTTGAGAAAAGTAAAAGTAAAAAAGAGATGCTGATAAAAAAATTATAAAAACAGAAAATATGCTAAAATAAATTTCCTTGCAATACAGGTTAGGGAAGAGAAGTTTTTCAGCTAAGAAATAAAAAGGAATATTAAATTTTTACATATTAGTGTGTGGAAAATTGTTCATGAAATTTAGAGGCAGCAACAAAGAGAAAATGTAGAACTAAGATATTAGCCATCAGTCTGGTTTCTGAGAATAATTCAAAAGAAGTAAATGAAAGTATTTTGGAAATAATTCATGCTTCTCTTTATTTAATACTATTTACAATAGCCAAGAGATAGAAATTAAAAAAATACATCAATATAAAACAGGAAAATTTAGTACACACACACATTCAACATTCCTCTTTCATTGACATGTATTAATATGAAATATTGTTGGTCCTGAAAAAGTCCTGCCTTTTGTGAAATAATAGATACAATTATATTCAGTAAAATACTGGTTAAAGAAAAAGAAAAAAAAATTCCTCTTTCTACATGGTCAAACTTACTGATGTAGAATAGCACATTTATCTCCAGGATCAAGAGAAGATTGGCTTTAATGTTTTGGGAAGATACCATTTCAGTGATGCAAGACAAATTACAGAATATTCTGTTTACCATTATATCTGTAGTTTAACAATGTTTTATTAGGCACTGAAAATATGTTTTGATTGATTTTTATATTAAAAACTGCTCACATTCCATTAAAGATATATAAATGAATACAATTTATTCAAGTATTTTACAGCATAAATTTTAAGCACATTTTTGTCTCCTGTTGTTTTTTTTCTGCATATAAAATGAAACAATTATGCTACCCAGCTATCTAGAAAAAAAGAAAAAAGAAAAATGGAAAAACTATTAAATATTGAGAATACATAAAATCTTAGTGTTGAATCAGGTCATAGGATGTTGCAATACCTTGCTTATTTATCAAATTTCATCATTAATTTCTAATAAATAAGTATCCAGAAGACATTCATATCTGAAAAATGGCCTGAAAAAAGAATAGAAAGGGGAAAAACCAATCTAGGTATCAGTCTGCTCTTTCCCAACAGTTCTTACAACATGATTTTATTTACTTTTATGGGTAAGAAATTAAAGTGGTAAAAGTCAGGGGAAATTTCTTCTGTTTTATTCTAAGCATAAAAATGAAATAGGCCATTCTATAAAAGGGGTACAATCAAGAAACTACTGAAATGCCAACTTCATTGAGAGTAGGTTTTATTATGCATAAGAGAGTGAAAATATGCAAAGACAACTGCAGGAGACATAAGTGGGGGAAAATAACTGGACATGGCTAGGACTAGGAAAGCCTAGAGAGTGGCAGATGGTATTAGAACTAGAGATAGCAAGTAATTGAGAGCAGAGGCAGGAGAGAAATCCTTGCCAAGGATATTAGTGAGGAACAAAACCTGGGGAGGTGAGAGGGCCAGGATGCTAGTATTGAGTCTTTGGAGTATATAACTTAATAATTGTCAATAGGAACTGTGAAAAACTGGAGACCACCAAGGGCTTTGATATACAAACACTATAAACCAATGGAGAACTACATCTGTACCTTTTGCTAGAGAAAAGGGAAGACATACTTTTGGCAGATGGGAACCAGTTCCACAACTTTCTGAGATGATGAGCTATTGGCTTTTACCTAACTGCCAGATATTCATTCATAGTCCTACTTGAAATTGGCTAAGATTGTCATCTCTGGATATATGCTATGCATATAGAATTTGGGGAACCAGTTTCCTTCAGTCTGAATACCATCATATTTGTTTTAATATTAATAAAACCAAAAAATATTGTTTAGGTTATTTAATAGAATGTTTTATGGAACAAAGAACTGTGGAAATTTTCTTCTTACTCACAAGGTAATTTTTTTTTCTTAATGGAGTACTTATTTAGTGAGGACAAAATTTGACCCATGAAGTAATCAGCTGGATGACTAATTTTGGATAGTCTTTGAATGTCAGTGGGAAAAAAAATCCCTAATATGTTTTAAGTTGAGAGAAAAAAGGAGAATGCATCCAGGAACTGTCCTGAACTAACTAACTAACCTTTATGAACATAAAAAATTAAAATGAAATTATTTGTTAGCTTCAACCAAATTATTCTCAATACATTTACTTGAGTTGATTCAAGAGTTTGAAACCCATCCTAGTTTCTAGTCTTGTCCTCTTAAAAACAGTTGCCATAAGAGATGTTATGGTGATCTATTTAAAATGGAAATCAGATCTCATTTCTCTTCTGCTTTAAACTTTTCCAGTGATTTTTCAATAGTTCTAAGTATTGAGCCTGATTTATGAAGCCTTGGATAACCTGGTACTTTCAAACATCTAAAATCCTGTCTCTTCATTCTCTGTTCCATATGGGTGTCTACCCTTCTGTTGATATCAACCTATTCTTATGCATTACATCACATCTGCTTTTAGGGGAGAGTGTGATAGTGGATTTCATTTATTGTTTTAAATATTTTCTAGGCTCCCTGTCCTTCACTTGTTCTAGTTAAGCACAGTTCATCTAAATGTTACCCTTTTATGAAAGCATTTTCTTACTAATGGAAATAAACAGTATCAGTATTCACTGTAAAAATTAGAATCCTCTGAGATTTGATGTTAGCAGTGGTTTCTCCTTTTTCTTACATCTACTCTTTCTTTTTCTCTTTATTCCCCTTTCTATAGTGGATTCATAAGATAGAACCACATTAACTGGGAATTTTTAATTTAACATGTGAGATTAAGCAGACTCTAGGGAAAAAAAAACTTGGCTTCCATTACAGTCATCTTATTGTATATTGAATAAAATATATGACATAAGAAAAAAGGTGGAGGCATGTAGTGGGATTATGCTGGTAATGTAAATATTTTCTTGCCTAAGGGTTTAATAAAAGCTGATTGGCAAAAGGCAAAGAGGAAGTGTGGGTGGGGATAAAAGGCTAAGAAAACACAGGAACATCACAGAGCAGATATTGACTCCAGACAGATGCCAGAGTCACCAGAGCTGCAAGGAGATGCAGAGGAAATGCTGCTCTGACAAAAGGTACTGAGCCACACAGCTGAACAAGATGGGTTAGATTGAGAGCAAGAGCTAGCAAATTATATACCTGGGCCTTGGTCAATCTGGGTAAAATAAATAGAAACATTTGTGTGATTCTGTGACTCTGTGGGACTACAAAACAGCAGGTCTTTAGGGCTGAAACTTGAGCTAGGCCTGAAAATTCCTGGTAAGAACCATTTACAACAGAGGCATAGTGGGACTTAGGTGGCTTCAGTCAGTGAAGATCCAAGGTTCAGCACAGAGAGAGAGGTGAACAAGTTCTAGCCCCTGCTGCCCCCCACCCCAGGACCTTATTTCAGAGGCCAGAGCCACAGTCTCAGATTTGACCTCAAAGACAGGCCGGCCTTGGACCAGTGCTGAGAGAAGTCTTCCCCAGGAATTTCATGAGAAACATCACAGACACCCAGGCCTTGCCTCCAAGGTAGGCTGCATCATCACAGAGCGATTGATGTCTCTCTAATTAGCATGGGCCCATGTTGTCAAAGGCAGTGTGGGAGTCAGGTTGCTTCAGACAACAAGGATCCCATGACCTGACCAGAGCAAGACATGAGACATATAGCCCCTATAACCACAACAGAGACTAAGATTCCACTAAGACCTGACTAGAGTGAACCAAAGAAGCAATGGGCACATGGCAGTGCAAGAATATATATAACAATATAAAAAACAACAAGGCACCACCAGACGAAGCTGATGTCTCTATAACACCAAGACCTGAACTGAGCAATAAAGAGGAAACAGAAGGAAACAACAATACACACACCCTTATGAAGATTATAGAACACTTAAAAGAGGATATGAAAAAGTCCCTTAAAGAAATAGAAGAAAAAAATAAAAGAAAATTGGAAGAGATAAACAAATCCTTGAAAGAAAAGAAACAAAACCAAGAAAGAGCAATCCAGCAAATAAAGTAATCATTCCAAGAACTAAAAATTCAAATAGAAACAATAAAGAAGGCACAAAACAAAGCAAATGATGAAATAGAAAATCTGAAGATACTATCTGGAACTACAGATATAAGCAAAAGCAACAGAATCCAGGAGATGAAAGAGAGAATCTCTGCAGTGGAAGACTCATTAGTCGAAATAGAAAAATCACTCAATGAAAACACCGAAACTAAAAATTCCATAACACAAAATGTTCAAGAAATTTGGGACTCCATGAGAAGACCAAGCCTGAGAATTATAGGAATAGAAGAAGGGAAAGTATATCAGCTCAAAGTTACAGATAATGTATTCAATAAAATCATAGAAGAAAACATTCCCAACCTAGAGATGGAAATGCCTATGAAGATACAAGAAGCTTACAGAACACCAAATAGATTTGACACCACCCCCACAAAAGTCTGCTCACCACATAATAATCAAGCCACAAAACGTACAGAACAAAGAAAAAATATTAAGAGCTACAAAGAAAAAATACCAATTTACCTATAAAGGCAGACCTATTAGAATAATGCCAGACTATTAAATGGAAACAATGAAAGCCAGAAGATCCTGGTCAGAAGTTATATAGACACTTAAAGAGCATGGCTCCCAACCCAGACTACTACTATACCCAGCAAAACTATTAATCACCATAGGTGGAGTAAGCACTATATTTCATGACAAAGACAAGTTGAAACAATACCTTTCCACAAATTCAGTACTTCAGCAAGCACTTGAGGGAAAACTAAAACCTAGCAAACCCAGATATACCCATGGAACCACAAACAATCAATAATCTCACAGAAGAAAAACCATAAGAAAGGAAATACACACAAACTATCATCAAAAATAACAGAGAGTAACAATCAGTGATCATTAATATCCCTTAACATCAATGGATTTAACTCATTTATAAAAAGGCACACCCTAACACGATAGATACAAAAACAAAAGCCAACTTTCTGCTGCATACAAGAAACACACCTCAGTTCCAAAGACAAACACAGGCTCAGACTAAAGGGATGGGAAAACACTTTTCTATCAAATGGCCCCAAGATACAATCTTGTGTTGCTATACTAATATCCAAAAAAGCAGACTTCAAACTAAAATCAATCAAAAGAGACCAGGATGGACATTACATATTCATCTCAGGAAAAATCAACAAACATGAGATCTCAATCCTGAATATTTATGCCTTTAATATAAGGAAACATTTATATGTAAAAGAAACACTACTAAAGATTAAACCCCACATCAAATATCACACTCTAATAGTGGGAGACTTCAATACCCCATTTCACCCTTGGAAAGGTCAACCAGAAAAAGAATCAACAAGGATATAAGGGGTCTAACAGATGTTATGATACAAATGGATTTAATAAGTATTTACAGAAGGTTTCGTCTGAACACAAAGGAATATACGTATTTCTCAGCATGCATTGGAACTTTCTCTAAAATTGACCACATACTTGGCCATAAGGAAAATATCAGTAGTTACAAAAAAAATGGGAATAATCCTTATATCATATCAGACCAACCTGTCCTAAAGTTAAAATTCAACAACAACAAAACTCACAGAAAGTTTACAAACTTATGGAAACTGAACATCTCTACATTGAAACACTCTGGGTCAGGGAAGAAGTTAAGAAAGAAACTAAAGACTTTCTAGAATTTAATGACAATGACTCCACAGCATACCTAAACTTAATGGGACACAATGAAAGCAGTCTTAAGAGGAAAAGTCATAGCACTAGATGCCTACATAAAAAACCTAGAGAATACTCACACAAGATACCTAACAACTCAGCTGAATGCTTTAGAACAGTTAGAGGCAAACTCACCTAGAAGGAGTAGATGGCAAAAAAAATAATCAAACTTAGGGCTGAAATCAGTATACTAGAAACAAAGAGAATAATACAAAAAAAAATCAATGAATCAAAAAGTTGGTTCTTTGAGAAAGTCAGCCAGATAGAAAAATGTTTATCCAAACTAACCAAAAGACACAGAGTATTCAAATTAAAAGAATGAGAAATGAAAAGGGGAATATAACAACACCCCTCCCCCAAAATCTGAGATAATTATCAGGTCCTACTTTGAAAATCTATATTCCCCTAAAATGCACAACCCAAAAGAAATGGACAGCTTTATGGACATTTACCAACTACAAAAATTAAATAAAGAACAGACTGAAGACCTAAACAGGCCCATAACTCCAAGAAAGGTCTGCCAAATAAAAAAAGCCCAGATCCAGATGGTTTTACTGCAGAATTATCAGAAAAACTAATACCAAGACTCCACAAGCTGTTCTGTACAGTCGAAAGTGAAGGAACACTACCAAACTCTTTTTATAAAGTCACAGATCCCCTGATAACCAAGCCTCTTAAAGATACAAGAAAGGAAGAGAATTACATACCAATCTCCCTCATGAACATTGCTGCAAAAGTAATTAACAGAATTCTGGAAAATCAATTACAACAACAACAAAAAATGTTGTCCATTATGATCAAGTATGCTTTATCCCAAAAATGCAGGGATGGTTCAACATACAAAAAACCATAAATGTCATCCATCATATAAACAAATTGAAGTAAAAAAAAGCAAATGATCATCTTAGAAGCTGAAAAATCCTTTGACAAAGTCCAACAATTCTTTAAGATAAAAGTCCTAGAGAGATCATGAATACAGGAAAAATTCCTAAGTATAATAAAGGCGATTTACAAGAAGACAATGGCTAATATCAAACTAAATAGAGAGAAACTGAAAACAATCCCACTAAAAACAGGAACTAGACAAGGCTGTTCCCTCTCCCCTTATGTATTCAATATAGTTCTCGAAATTTAGCTAAAGCAATAAGAGAACAAAAGGAGATTGAGGGAATACAAATTAGAAAAGAAGAAGTGAAAATATCTCTATTAGCAGATAATATGATTGTATGCATGTGTGATCCACAAAATTCTATCAGGGAACTTCTACAGCTGATAAACTACTTCAGCCATGTAGCAGAATACAATATTAACTCAAAAAAATTAGTAGCTCTCCTATACACTATAGACAAACAGGCTGAAAAAGAAAAGGGAAAGATCACCCTTTATAATAACTGCAAATTGTATTAAATATCTTGGTGTAACTATACCAAAAGAAGTATCAGATGTGTTTGACAAAAACTGTGAATCACTGAAGAGAGAAATTGATGAGGCTCCTGGATAGGTAGGATCAACATAGAAATAATGGCAATCTTACCAAAAGCAATCTACAGATTCAATGCAATTCCCATCAAAATCCCAAGACAATTTTTTACAGCTCCTGAAAGAACAATACACAAGATCATTTGGAATAATAGGAAAGCCAGGATCTCCAAAACAATTTTGCTCAACAAAAGAACCTGAGAAGACATTACTATTCCTGACTTCAAGTTATACTATAGAGCTACACTATTAAGAACAGCCTGGTACTGGCATAAAAACAGACTTGTGGCTCAAAAGAATTGAATTGAAGACCTAGACATTAATCTACAACATATGAATACCTGATGTTCGACAAAGAGTTAAAAATATTCAATAGGAAATAGTATCTTCATCAAGCTGTGTTGGCATACCTGGATGGCAGTATGCTGAAAATTGCAAATAGACTGAAGTCTGTCACCCTGCACAAAACTCAGATCAAAGTGGATCAAAGACCTCAACACAAAACCATCTACAAGCTCTGTGCTGACCTACACAGAACTCGAGGTTCTCCAGCCTGACTTCCTGGGTCAGTCGGCGGCTTTTGTAAATTTGTGGTGACATTTTCAGTTTTGAATTTTTGACCAGCAGTCTCTTACCTGTATATTTGTAAATATATCATGTTTCTGTGAAACTGTATTATCAAATAAAACAAAGGAAACACCTTTTCTAGCTAGCATAAAAAAAAAAATCTACACTGAACTTGATAGAAAACAAAATTGGAAATACCCTCCAACACATTGGCACAGGTGACCACTTCCTAAATATAACACTGGTAGCACAGACACTAAGAACAACAATCAATAAGTGGGATCTCCTGAAACTTAGACACAGTCATTTAAACAAAATAACAGCCTACAGAATGGGAAAAGATTTTCACCAACCCTATGAATGATAGAGGACTGACTTCTAAAATGGAGACCTCAAGTACTAGAGCCCCAAACCCTGAATAACTCAATCAAAAAACGGGGTTCAGAACTAAAAAGGGAATTCTCAGCAGAAGAATTATAAATGTCTAAAAGACAGTTAAAAAATGCTCAACATCTTTAGCCCTCAGAGAAATGCAAATCAAAACAACATCGAGATACTACCTTACACCTGTCAGAATGGGTAAGATAAACAACACAGAAGATAGCCTATGCTGTAGAGGGTGTGGAGCAAGCGGAACACTTCTCCATTGTTTGTGTGAGTGTAAACTTGTTCAGCCACTCTGGAATGTAGTATGGAGGTTTCTCAGAAAACTGGGAATCATTCTTCCCAAGGATCCAGCAATATCACTATTGAACATATACCCTAAAGACACACATTCACACCCCAAAAGCACTAGCTCTACTATGTTCATAGCAGCATTATTTATAATATCAAGAACCTGAAACAACCTAGATGTCCCTCAACTGAGGAAAGGATTAATAAGCGGTACATCTACATAGTGGAGTACTACTCAGCAATAAGAAAAAAAAATTATATTCTCTACTTTGCAGGCAAACATATGGATTTGGGGAATATCTTCCAGAGCAAGGTCTCACAAACCCAGAAGGATAAGCAGAGGATGTACTCACTCATTAGTGGGTTTTAAGCAAAAACATTCTATTTTTTAATTGAAAAATGATGGACTAATAAAGTTATTTAAAACATACATATACAAAACAAAATAAACAAAAAAGAAAAAAGGCATGTAGAATGTTTAAAAACTAAAGTAACTTCATATATTTTGCCTCAGTAATTCATCATAGTTCTGACTAAGAATTGTTTGTAAATGTCCTAAACTAGTCTGGGACAATATTTTCTCTTATGTCATTCATGATCTTCCCAAAGTCCAATGTATATTATACACACATGACATATAATTTAATATAATGTACTATGTTTATACAACTACACATGATTTGAAGCAGATAGATGTAAATATTTCAGTTAATTAAAACCAAGTATGTTTTACTACTGTCAAGTATTTCTACATATTAAAATTAGCTGTTTTTTATTACTGTACTAAAATAAGGATATATTTGATGAAAATGTCATTTAATCAGGGGCAAAATTTTATATTACATGATCAAAAATATTCTCTTTAAAGTATTCTGTAATTTTATAGATAAAGAAATCAGCAGTGTTAGTAAATAAACTTTTTTAGTCTCTTACTTACTTTGATATTATACTCTTATATATTGTAAATTTTGTTCCTCTTACTGGTTTAATTAAATGCTGATTGGCCAGAAGGCTGATAGGAAGTATGGGTAGTGCTAAAATATTAATAAATTCTGAGAAGAGAAAGAATAGAGCATAGTTGCAAGCAGATGCCAAGGAAAAATGACAAGAATGCTGCTCTGAGAAAAGGTACCAAGCCATGTAGCTAAATAAGATAAAAATGATGGCTTATTTTAAGAGAAGGAGTTAACAGTAACATTCTAGAGCCATAGGCCAAATAGCTTGTAATAAATATAAGAATTTCTGTGGTTATTTGGAACTGCTATTCTAGACTTCTTGGCTAGGCTAGGCCAGAAACTTTCAATAACATTGACTAGTTATAAATTTTATGACAAATATTCTCTTAAAATTGGTTTTGTTCACAAATGTTTATAAGGAGATTAATGCACAATATTTTCAACTTTTAATAATTTGTCTTTTATCCATAACTACCCTTTTCTAAGTCAAATTGTGTTTATATGTGCACAGAAAAATACTTCAAATGGAATAATATTTTATTTTTTTAATTTTTGAATAGTATTTTATTATTAAGGAAGCACAATATAATTTCACTTATGTTTAAAAAAACAATGCTTAATTCAGCATTGTATCATAATTAATCACTTATAAACAAGTGAAAAACTGAGTAAAATGAAAAGGAATAAAGTCATTTGACTGATGCATGCTACTTTTGAGTATCTGTAACTTTATACAACCATGCTAATTGATTGTACATCTCTTTGAAGGCATGATGCATACAGCCTTGGTGATACATCAGTAAACAGAAATTTTTCTCTGCATCCTCATTTGAATTATAGTTTGATAAGGGATATAAAATACTACACATGCAATGATAACAAACTGTTGCGCCATGGAAGCACATAATGGTGATCTGACCACAGACTACCTGTCAGGGAAGGAAAAGGACCCCAGGAAGTCATTGTGGAATAATATTTTAATAAATAACTTTGAATATCCTATAGCTTGACAAGTATTTAATATTTTACTTTAAAGATCTTGGTAAAGATCTTAAGCTTTATTTTTACACATTTGGAAAATGTGGCTCAAATATATTTTGTTATTGGAGGTAGGATTATACCAGTCAAATCAAAAGCTTATTTTTCTTGGTGATGAGTCTCTCAATTGCCTTGGGAGAAAAGAGTTGATAACTGATTTTAGTCATTGCTTCAAATCATTTCTGTCAGAACATCATAGATTAGTTTGAGGTGATCACAAACAGCAAAATGGTGTATTTTTGATACTGCAAAGAAATAAAGTTTTTAAACTTTTCTTTTTAGTTTTGTAAAAATGCATTGCTATCTTCTCGCTGAATAATTGTTCTCAAATATGATGGAGAAACAAAATAGTCAAAACACAATGCAGTATCAGAGTGATCAAGAAATTATTTCAAAAATTTGGTAATTAAGAACACTAACATACAAGACATTAGCTAGTCAGAGCATTTTTTTTTATCTTTAGGTCATCCTTAATATATTGATAATGGTAATGGAGTGCCCTTGAAAGAAAAAAATATGAAAAACACTATAGAGTATTCTTATATTGTAATAGTACAGAGTAAGAGTGCATGAGTTCTTGCATCTTGTATTCTTGCTCAGGCCACTTTAGACTTGACTAGAATTTGATATTTGCCATGAAAAATTCTGTGAGAGATCATTATGTTTTCTTTTAGGTAACTGACCAGGTCAAGGTGTCTCAGATAATTTTGTCTTGGCTTCTGTTAATTTACCTATTTATGCAAAGCTCCTCCTGCAGTTATCTTAACTTTTGTTAAAATGCTTACTTGTACAAAACCTGTACTGTAGCTGCTGATCAAAATAATAGAATGTGGACTGAGCCATTAAAAACTGACTGGAGGGGGTGGGAGGGGAAAGGGACTTTGACCAAGGATATACATAGATAGAAAATGTGACTTTATTCATAATAATAATAATAAAAATATCTACTACCTCTAAATACTCAGTGATTTATTTGGTTTCCAAATAGCCTAAGCCTAGTAACAGCCCTATGGAGTAAAGCCTTTCAGTTGGCAATAGACTGTGTATGAAGTGTCTTCTCTGTTGGGCTTCTCATAAGAATAGTAAAGCATAGCAATGACCTTCTGTTAAGGTTTTCAGTGGACTAAGATATTGAACCTTTGAAGTCATTTCATACTATGTAGCATCTAACAAGCAAATATAATATCCTGTTTTCTTACCAAAGCTCAGTTGTTTAAGAGACAGATCTTCTAAGATGTTGTAAGGAAAGGAGGATTGTTTTAATTGACCTTGCTCAGCCTTGATGAGGGGATAAGCGTGGTCCTATCCCAAATTGTTATAATAGACTTTGCCTGCTCAATGGTGACCTTATCCCCTTGAGGATGTGGTGAGGGGTGTTAGGCGGTGTGGGGACAAAAGAAAGGGTGGGAAGGGGAAAGAGAAAACTTAAAGAAAATAAAAGTCTCCCTGATAAGGTAAAAAAAAAAAAAAGCCTACTTACTACATTAAGTTGAAGAAAGATTAAGCCTCACCTGAAAGTCTTTTTCAATGCTTCCATATTTTCTGTTATTAAAAGATGGAAAAATAACCAATAAAATTATTATACTTACTCAAACCAGAAAGCTAAGTTTTGTTCTACTGCTTGAATTGTGATCTTTGTAGATGTTTCAGTTTTCTAAAACATGATTTCTCTAATTCTCAAACTAAAAGATAACTAATACTCAAAGATTGTAGTAATTACTTTTTTTCTTCTTCTTTTTGTTATTATTATGAATAAGGAGGTCACATTTTCTATCCCTGTATATCCTTATTCAAGGTCCCTTCCCCCTCCCACCACATCAGGTCATTCTCTCTTCTCCACATCTCCCCATGCCCCCATGCACAGGCAGTCCCAATGTCCCAAGGTCCCAATATTGCTTACTTCAGCCTCCACTCCTGGCAAATTCAGTTTTCTACCCCCAACATCAAGACTGAGTCAGGTGTTCCTCTAGGGGGAGTGGGATCCAAGGAGTTAGTTCAAAGTGTTTCAGATCCCAAGCTGTTCAGGGGTTGTGGTTTGTAGCTTGGACATGCTTTGCTTTTTTTTTTTTGAGTCCACTAATGAGTGAGTACATCCCCTGCTTATCTTTCTTGGTTTGAGATACCTAGCTCAGGAGAATATTCTCCAAATCCATCCATTTGCCTGCAAATTTTACGATATCATTTTTTCTTACTGCTGAGTAGTACTCCATTGTATAGATGTACCACAATTTGTTAATCCATTCTTTAGTTAAGGGGCATCTAGGTTGTTTCCAGGTTCTTGCTATTGCAAATAACGCTGCTATGAACATAGCTGAGCTAATGCCATTGGGGTGCTACTGTGCATCTTTAGGGTATACACTCAGAAGTGGTAATGCTGGCTCCTTGGGGAGATTGATTCTCAATTTTCTGAGAAACCACCTTACTGCCTTCCAGAGTGACTGAACAAGTTTATACTACCACCAACAATGGAGGAGTGTTTTATTCCTCTTCCACTATACTGTGCACTGGAAAGAAAGCTCAGGAGACATTCAGTCAGACACTCTATATGAAGTCTAATACTGTACAGTGAAGCTCATCTACAGATTTCAAATAGTTAGGTGTATTCTGTATATTACATACTTTGACTTGTGGTATTTTCATTTTATGTTAATTAGGATCGAGTAACCTAAAAAATTCTCAGTATCTATATAACTATATAATATCTACACAATATATTGTACAATTGTGTGTGTGCATAAATAATTATACACAGTTTATATGGATTGCTTTATTGTATATATTGCTATGAAAGCTATAATAACTGACCATATGCTAGAGTTTGTAATTTTGTAACACTTGTTAGCCTGCTGGGCTTAATCATGACAAACTATAAGACTGCAATCTTCTACTAAAAACATTCTGTGGTTTTTTCTGTTAGCAAATACATAAAAATTCCTTTGAATTATAAAAATTCACTGTTCCTACTTACTTTAGAAGTATTGATACAGCAATATGAACTGACCTACATTCTTCAGATCATTTTAATATTGTATGGTTTGTTGTTTTTACAACTAGAAGAATACATTCAGACAATAGAACTTGAAGATTTGTAAGTTTTTTTTTCCCTTGGACTGCCATTAAATTTATTCTATTGCAATCTTTCCATTTTGGTTGACACCTCCTTGTCTGAGTGAAATCAATCCAGAAGTCCACATTATTCCTCACTTTTACTTTTTACATTAAACACAACAGCATATCATTGGTTCATACTTGAGGCCTCTGAACTTCCTTAATCAAAAACAGTAAATCTGAAGAAGTCATCCTGCAAAGGGTTTATAGAGGAATTTGTAATCATGGCAAGGGGATGCTAGATGTTCAGTTCGTGCATACAATTAAACTAGACCTCGTAAAATGAGACATTCAAAATGGTACTTCTCAATTTCTATTTTATCCTCTGGATTTAGAGTTTGAATTTTTATAAAATGTGCTAGTAATAATGGTTAGCATAGGATTAGTATGTATCAGTGAATATGTATATGTGCGTTTCTATATTTTTGATTTAATAATTCATTTTATATAACAAACATAATTCCCTTATTACCTCATCTCTAACTTCTCCTTACCTACTCCCAACTCCAACCCCTGTCTACTCTTCAGAGAGAATAAGGCCTTCCTTAGAGAGTCAACAAAGTCTAGCATATTAAGTTCAGGAAGTACCAAGCCTCTCCCTTTTGTATCAAAGCTGAACAATTTATCCTACCATAAAAAATGGGCTCCATAAAATGCCAGATCATGCACCAGGGATAAATTTTTGTCCCACTGTCAGTGGCCTAAAAAATAGGTCAAGCCACAAAAAGTCAAAATAATGACATAAAATGGAAGGAACTAGAAAAATAATTACATGTGTTATCACAGTCCCAGGAATACAAAACAGTATGTAGTTAGTGTTTGAAAGCTACTTGGTACTAAAAAAATTAGCTGAAATGTCAGAGAAACAAACCACAGCCATTTCTCACAGAGCCAATTCCTTTGACCTGTTTCCAGGAATCCTATCTCAAGCCTTTCTGTCCTCAGCCCAAAAGGGAAATTGTATTTAAAGCTGAACTCCTCCTTTGTGTTTCTGCCCTGAGATAGCTATGAAGCTATTTCATTTCAAAGTACAACTTTCCTAGTAGTAGAATTAAAGGTGTGTGTCACCACTCCCTGGTTTTGTTAGGCCTTGAACTCACAGATCTAGGTGGATCTCTATCTCCAGGTGATGGGATGAAACGTGTAGGTCACCGTTCCCTAACTTTCAATGCTTGCCTTTGTGGGTGACTCTGTCCTTTGATAATCCAGATTATTTTTATTAAATATACAATATGTTACCACAAATACCCTTTTGTTTCAAAAAAGGTAATAAAAAACTATATACAATAGGTACATTAACTATATATAATATGTGCAATTATTACATCAATAATATCCAATCCATTAACAATTGACAAATTAAAAAAATAATCTATTACATTATTTATCCTATTTTGGTGAGTCCAATGATTGTATTTAATTTTGTTTCTAAGTCGTATTACCAACTGAAAACTATCTTTTGATGTCCCTTAAACATATACTTTATACTTGTTAATGGAGTTTCTTTTCTAAAACTGTAACTAGAAATCTACAAACATAACTATCTAATCTTCAACAACCTCAGAGACTCTGGATAAAATAATGTTATCTAAGTATATAAGAAATGCAAGCTAGCTGGATGGAAGTGTGCAGAAAAATGCAAATAGATCTGAGCCTGTCACCCTGCACAAAACTCAAATAAAAGTGGATCAAAGACCTCAACTTAAACCCAACCACTTTGAACTTAATAGAAAAGAAAGTGGGAAATACACTTCTACAAATTGGCACAGGCAACCACTTCCTAAATATAACATCAGTGGCACAGACACTAAGACCAACAATCAATAAGTGGGATCTTCTGAAGCTGGGAAGCTTCTGCAAAGCCAAGGACACTATCATTAGGACAAAGCGACAGCCTACAGAATGGGAAAAGATTTTCACCAACCTTACAAGTGATAGAGGACTGATCTCTAAGGAATATAAAGAGCTCAAGAATTTAGAGCCCAAAACCTTGAATAACCCAATCAAAAAATGGGGTACAGATCTAAAAAAGGAATTCTGAGCAGAGGAACTACGAATGGCTGAAAGGCACCTGAAAAAGTGCTCATCATCTTTAGCCATCAGAGAAATGCAAATCAAAACAACTTTGAGATAACACCTAACACCTATTAGAGTGGCTAAGATAAAAGGCACAGATGACAGCCTATGTTGGAGAGGATGTGGAACAAGGGGAACACTCCTCCATTGTTGGTGGGAGTGTAAGCTTATTCAGCCACTTTGGAATGCAATATGGCAGGTTCTCAGAAAATTAGGAATCAATCTCCCCAAGGACCCAGCAATACCACTTCTAGGTGTATACTCTAAAGAGGCACATTCACACTCCAAAGGTATTAGCTCAACTGTGTTCATAGTAGCATTATTTGTAATAGCAAGAACCTGGAAACAACCTAGATGTCCCTCAACTGAAGAATGGATTAACAAACTGTGGTACATCTACATAATGAAATACTACTCAGCAGTAAGAAAAAATGACATCCTAAAATTTGCAGGCAAATGGATGGATTTGAAGAATATCCTCCTTAGTGAGGTATCACAATCTCAGAAAGATAAGCAGGGGATGTACTCACTCATTAGTGGCCTCTAAACAAACAAACAAGAAGAAAAAAGAGCCAAGCATGCCCAAGCTGTAAACCACAATCACTGAACAGCTTGGGATCAAAAACACTCTGGACTGACCCTTCGGACCCCACTCCAACTATAGGAACACCTGACTCACTCTTGAGGGAGGGGCGACAAAACTGGATTTGGCCAAAAGTGGAGACTGATCCAAGCATTATTAGGTCAGTGGGACCATAGGACTGTGTGCTCCCTGCCCAGGGAGGGGATGGGGAGTTGTGGAGAAGTAAAATGACCTGATGTGTTGCAAGGGGGAAGGGACCTTGAATAAGGATATACAGGGATGGAAAAAAAATTTCAGAGGGAAAGCTGAACACAAAGTAAATATATGTGTAGCAATCTTATTTGCATTATCACCCTTGATAACTCATGTTTATGATATTTATCTTCTTTATAGTTATTGTTAACATTTCAGCATTTTAAATTCATTTTACTGTTTTTTTGATAAATACAAAATAAATAAAGAAGAAAAAAAAAGAAATGCAAGCAAGCAAATTTCTTTAGATGTGAAAAATGACAAACATGGGGCTGCCTGAACCATCACCCAAGGTTTATCTGCAATGTTGAAGCATATTCAGGCTACATACCTACATATATGACAGACTTATCTGTGAAGAAGAATATTCTTAAAGCCTTCCTACCTTTTCTTGACAAGATTAAGCAGTTCTTTCTTTTGTGTTCTGCTTGTCCATTTTGGACATTGTACTGACTGCAATTGAGACAAGAGCAATTTCTTTCCCAGTGGCTAACTTTTGCCAGAAGGAAAGTTAACTCCATATGGAGTTTCTTGAGTTCCCATCATCTCTAATATGGATTGTTGCAGCCAGGAACAGATAAGTCTCATTGACATAAAAATAATAAGAACCTATGTCATTAAAATATTTTAAATGCCATGTTCTGTATATCTCTGTAGTGTTTGAAGACAACCTATCTAAAATATATCTTTTTAACCTTGAAAATATATCTAGTAAAAATATAAATTTGATTGTAATGACAAACTATTAATCTACATTTTTTATATTCAAATTGGTTGGTAAAAAGATTTCTAAGGATTATTAATTTGCATCACATGGTTATATGAACTGTATATGTACAATTCTTTGAACAAGAATATAAAAACATATGTAAAGTAACAAAATTAATCTCAACTTTACATCAACATGCACAATTTGTATGCAATATTCAAAAATTCAATTCAATGTAAATTAATAGTAGTAGTTACTTTTTAAAAATGGGCTTAATAATGAACTCATTTTATCATATCTGTATTGCTTGTTATTTCCCTCAGAATAGATTCAATAGGATATCCTTTTATCTTATTAAAAAGGTACTTTGTATTATTCGGGCATAAATACATGTTCCTATGTAATGTTCTGTTATCTAAGGCCATTAAATTTTTTTCTTTATTGTAAGACTTAATATTTTAAATAGAATTCTGGTCTTCCTATGAGTACAAGAAAGAATATGGATTATTTTCATATGAGAACTTTTGTTTACAGAGCTTAGAATGACTTACATATTTCAAATCATGAAAAAAAATTCTTACCAGACACAATTGTTTCATGTTAGTTGGCCCCTTCTTAACCCTTACATACTTTCATGTAAAATGCAATATGGTTACAGGAGTTTGAACTTCTAAGGCATGATTAGGTCTTTTAGAATGATTACTAACTTCCCAACTGAATTAGGATGCTTTGCTTTTTTCTTGTTTGTTTGTTTAGATACCACTAATGAGTGTGTACATCTCCTGCTTATCTTTCTGAGTTTGTGATACCTTGCTCAGGAGGATATTCTCCAAATCCATCCATTTGCCTGCAAATTTTAGGATGTCATTTTTTCTTACTGCTGAGTAGTACTCCATTGTATAGATGTACCACAGTTTGTTAATCCATTCTTCAGTTGAGGGACATCTAGGTTGTTTCCAGGTTCTTGCTATTACAAATAATGCTGCTATGAACATAGTTGAGCTAATACCTTTAGAGTGTGACTGTGCATCTTTAGGGTATACACCCAGAAGTGGTATTGCTGGCTCCTTGGGGAGATTGATTCTCAATTTTCTGAGAAACAGCCATATTGCATTCCAAAGTGGCTGAACAAGCTTACATTCCCACCAACAATGGAATAGTGTTCCCCTTGATCTGCATCCTCTCCAACATTGGCTGTCATCTGTGTCTTTTATCTTAGCCAATCTAACAGGTGTTAGGTGGTATCTCAAAGTTGTTTTGATTTGCATTTCTCTGATGGCTAAAGATGATGAGCACTTTTTCAGGTGCCTTTCAGCCATTCGTAATTCCTCTGCTGAGAAATCCGTTTTTAGATCTGTACCCCACTTTTGATTGTGTTATTCAAGGTTTTGGGATCTAGATTCAACCACCGAACAGCTTGGGATCAGAAACACCCCGGACTGACCCTTTGGATCCCACTCGACTCAGAGGAACACCTGACTCACTCTTGAGGTAGGGGGAACAAAACTGGATTTGCCAGGAGTAGAGAATGAACTAAGCATTATTGGATCAGTGGGACCATGGGACTGTCTGCTGCCTGCCCAGGGAGGGGATGGGGAGTTGTGGAGAAGAAAAAATGACCTGTTGTGGTGGGAGGGGGAAGGGACCTTGAATAAGAATATACAGGGATGGGATAGAAAAAAAATTCAGAGGGAAAGCTGAACACAAAGTAATTTTACATGTACCAAATTATTTGCATTATCACCCTTGATAAGTCATGCTTATGATTTTATTTTCTTTTTAGTTATTGTTAACTTATCAGCATTTTAAATTCAATTTACTGTTTCTCTTGATAAATACAAAATAAATAAAAAAGAGTTGTTTTCATAAGTACAAATAAGTTTAAGTCAAATCGACCCCAGTGTGTTTTATCTTCTGTATGTAACATTTTATAATACCTCTATTATGCTTTCTTCTATCATATGACATAAGATGAACATAACATGTAGCTTTGCTGTTTGTTTATAAGATTTTATTTGCTTGATGATTTCCATACACTCTTTCCATCCCCTTTTCAACAGGCTTCTCTGAACCATAAAGGAGGAGACTTAATGGAGACATCCTGTTTAGGACTGAATGTTTCAAGGTCTCTCATTCTCTTCAGAGTGTTTGGTTGTAGGCCTCTGTATTAGTTTGCATCTTCAGCAGATGAAGCTTAGCTGATGATCAGTGAGGTCTTCATCTCAAAATACAGCAAAATATCATCAGGAGTCACTAAATTGCAATGCTATTTTTTAGACAGTACTATTTGGCTTTCTCTTACTCCCATGGTATATATAGCCTGAATAATTTGGTTATCTAAAAGATGTTGAGCATATATTTTATCTCAAGGAAAGGTCCTTAAATAAAATCAAATATCTTTTGTTAAATGTTTTAGTTAGAGTTTCTATTACTGGGAAGAGAAACCATGACGATGAAAACATCTTATAAGGGAAAACATTTAATTGAGGTGGTAGTTTACATTTTTAGAGGTTTATTTATTTAATTTTTATCACCATGGCCGGGAACATTTGGGTATGTAGACAGACACAGCAAGACAGCATGAGGTAAAATCTGCCACACCAAAAGATACTTGAACAAAAGAGACCTCAAAGCCTATACCTACAGCAAAAAAAAAAAAAAAAAAACTTCCTCCTAAACTTATTTTAACATGGCTACATCTCCTAAAGTGCCACTTTCTTTGGAATATTGGAGCCAAGTACATTCAAACTACCATATTTACTTTCATATTATTTGGGCTGCCATTGCACAATCCTCCCTTATAAGCAGGACACCACTGTAAATTAAAGGGTTTTTACTTTGTTAGTATTTTTTCTACTTTGATAATATACAAAGAACCATCTTGTATCAATAACACTAGCCAGAAAAGGTGATGGTTCTACGTAAGTACCCTAGTTCTTCATGTTCAGTGAGTTGTGTAGCTATTATTTTCACTAACAAGTCCTTGCAATTAGCTTGTAAAGAGCAAACTATAACTTTTATAACAGTCTTGGTAGTTTGCAGGTTAACATGGAACCATTTAGTCAACAACTTAATTAGATGTAACTCAATCCCAATACTGTGGCTGCATTTGTTGATGAGAAATATCAATTTGGGTCTGTGTATTCTCAATTATTTGGTAATTTCATTTAGATTATCTTTATATTTGTATGTAAATTATTATACTTTTTTTGTATTATGTTTCCATATTTCCTTTCAAATGACCCTTAGTTTAGCTGTCCCTCCCTGTATTTTTTCTCTTATTTCCTTTTTTTCTTTTTTTTTAACTTTCTGATTTCAGTCCCTGTCACTCTTATCCATCCATAGCTAGCTAATGTATACCTCTTTCCTAGGGAAACCTGTCTCCCCAAATTCCTTACTCCATATAACCTGTGAGGTTCTATGAACAGTTTGGCAACCTTTGAATTAACAGCCAACATTTACATATTGTGTTTGTATGTCTGGGTTCTTAGTTCCACCTATTTATTTGAAAATTTTATTTTTTTAACAACTGAATAATATACCTGTATTTAAACACAACAATTTGTTTATCAATTCACTTCTTAAGGAATACCTAGCTGCTTCCTGTTACTGTCTATTATAGATAGAGTACCAATGAATACAGTTCAGCAAGTATCTTCATAGTAAAATAAAGCATCTTTTGGGTACATGCCTAAGAGTGGGATGTTATATATTGAAGTAAAGTATTTCCAGCTTCCACAGGAAATATATACAACAGTGATTTCTAAAGTGACTGCTTAAGTTTATACTCCCAGCAGCAACTGGTGAATATTTCTCTTACTATACATCTTTAGCAGCATAAAATGTCATTTGTTTTATTGATCCTAGCCATTCTCACTTGTGTAAAATAAAGGATCAAGTAATTTTAATTTGCATTTTCCTAATGACTAAAGCATACTGATGAGTGTTTCTCAGCGATTTAAGTTTTAGATTTCAAGAATTTCTATTTTGATCTATATCTCATTTTTAACTGAGTTATATTTTAGATATTCTTTTTTGACACTTTATATATTTTTGATATTAACACTCTATTAGGTTATGGCTGGTAAAAATTTTGCAAAAAAAAAAAAAAAAAAAAACCACCCAAAATTTTGGTGCCGTGACTCAGATGGGCTCTCTCCTTGGCCTAGGTGCACATAAGCTAAGAGAACCTGATTCAGGAATCACCACCAGACCACCTTCCATCTACTTCATGACCACAACATTTTCCAATATCACTGACTTTGACTGGTAAGTTTTTGCTTCTCCAGTCGGCAAACCCAAACTATTGTCTCCAGCTTTCTGATAGGACCTCTAGCCTCCCAGAGGACCAGTCATTATCTTCATTGGTTCCTTCTCCTTTGATATTCATTACTGGCACTCCAGGTTATTGGATCCCTGTCCATGGACTTGTTCACAGGGTTCTGCTCTAGACACATTGTGGGTGCTGACGAGTTCCTATAGATAGTGCATTGAACACCAGCTGTAGGTTCTGACGGGTGCCTGTAGTGGCTAGCATTGTGTTTGATGTCCATTCCTGAAAAAACCCTAAAAACTAAAGAGGTTTTAGGGTTGGCTTGCATTGGTTGATATGGGCTTTGCTCTGACTCCTATCCTGGATGCTGATGAGCATCTAGGGATAGCGAGCATAGATTGTATGCCCACTCTTGTGGTGGCTTTCATGGTTTAGGACATTGTCCCAATGCCTACACTGAGAGTGACAAGCTGCTTAGCAGTAGTTAACATTTTTCTCTGGGGTATTTGGTTAGGTGATGACTCAGATTTAGTGGTGAAATTTCTCCCCTCTCGGCTTCAACAATGGGGAATAAGTCAACAAAAAACATTTCTTCATCCCCACCTCTGGAATGTGTGCTTCAGACTCTTAAGTCACTTAGTCTAATGCCTTATTTAGACATCACCAAGCTTATTCATTTTTGCACAAAGAAATGGCCTATATTCCACAGATAATTCAAAATGGTAACCTAATGTCTCTCTGGACCCTGATATTTTATGGGAGCTAACTTTTGCAAGTGTACAGACAGATGGAAAGAGTTTCCCTATCTCTCTTCATATCTCTGCTCTAAATCTCCTCTTTCTAGCTTTATGTTCTTCTGACTTCTGTTTCTTGCCATACAACCAGATCCTTCTCGGGAACTCAATGCTCAACTTCTTTCCCTCCAGGAACTCCAAACCTGGTGCCTACATTTATCCTACCAGTCACTCGTTCCCGCACTCCTGAGGATTCTTATCCAGTTTACTCTCTGTGGAAAGTGGCTGGCATAAATGAGATAGTGAAAGTTTATACCATTTTTCCTCTGTCATAACTTTCTCAGGTGAGAAAAAATTGGGCTGTAGAGGGAAGGTGAGTTTGAGAACAGGCCAGAACTCATGCAGATAAAGTTTCTCAGGATTTTAAATGCCTCACAAATGTGCTGTCATAGTATACTAACTTAGATCCCGAGAAGACTGAAGAAAAGCAACTTCTCATGACCTGTATTTTACACAGTGCTACCCTGACATCAGAGCTAAACTTAGACCTTGAGAGGGGACCACAAAAAGGGAGCCTTGAGTAGTCATATGGTATCAGGTCAATCCACCTCTTTCCTCATGGACATCAGGAGCCACATACTTGGTTCTGTAGAAGTTTTGAGGTTCTATCTCTTTCTAACCTTCATTGTCAGGGTAGGAAGCAAACAATTCTGGCCTCATCAGACACTGCAACATATTTGCATTTTCAGAGATAACCCTATCACTCACTTATTTTTTACAAACCTGTCCCATACCCCTAATGGGAAGGCACTTCTTAGCTAAAATAAGAGCTTTCATTTCTTTTAGTCACCACATTTCACCTGAATCCAGACTCTTCCAACTGCTTTAGCTTAGCTACTTCCTTGCTTATCTTGCTATCTGCTTAATCTGCTCCAGACCCCCTATACCCTCTTTCAGTTTCTTTTTTTCCAGGTGAGATAGAATCTCACAGCAGCCTCAGTCTGCATTCTCCTGATGGCTGAGTGTTTAGAACACCTTTTTCTTTTTTTTTTTTCCTTCTTTATTTTGTATTTATCAAAAAAAAACACAGTAAAAAGGATTTAAAATGTGGAAGAGTTAACAATAACTATACAGAGGATAAGAATCATAAGCATGGCTTATCAAGGGTGGAAATACAAATAAGATTGCTACAAATATATTTTCTTTGTGTTCATCTTTCCCTCTGAATTTTTTTTCCATCCCTGTATATCCTTATTCAAGGTCTCTTCCCCCTCCCAACACATCTGGTCATTTTTCTTCTCTGCAACTTCCCATCCCCTCCCTGGGCAGGGAGCAGACAGTCCTATGGTCCCACTGACCCAATAATGCTTAGATCAGTCTCCACTTCTGGCCAAATCCAGTTCTTTCCCCCCCTCCCTCAAGAGTGAGTCAAGTGTTCCTATAGTTGGACTGGGGTTTGAAGGGTCAGTCCAGGGTGTTTCTGATCCCAAGCTGTTCAGTGGTTGTGGTTTGCCGCTTGGGCATGTTTGACTTTTTTTCTTGTTTGTTTGTTTAGAGACCACTAGTGAGTGAGTACATCCCCTGCTTATCTCTCTGAGTTTGTGAGACTTCGCTCAGGAGGATATTCAAGTGGATCACCATGCATGGGACACTCAGAAGCCTTGTGTCACTAGAAACATTTCTTTAAAATTCCCCATCCTGAGTTTTCCATTCCAGCCTTCTTCTCAGAGCTAATGTCTAGATTGTTACCAGCAAAAATTCTCCATGCCTTCCCCTTCCCCACAGACTAACCCTCTTGACACCACTTCTGGAGAATGGAAAATCTCAAAAGCCATGTTACCATCAGTTAACTGCCACCCCACGAGGAATAGAGAAATGAACCAGGAGTCAATTTTAGAGCTAATATAGGTAAAACAGATCATTTTTCCCATCCTGCAGGATGAAAAGAAAGGAATCAGAAGCCATTTCAACTTCTTTCTATCCCCAGATTTATCAAGGATTCACAAATTTTATTGTGAAGTCACTGTTGTACACATGTCTAGAAAATATGCAAGGACTACCATGGGGTTGGACATATTGAAAAATGCATGAGGGCTTTATTGTTACATACAGGTTCCAAATGAACTTGAGTCAATAAACTCATCCTGATGCAGCAGAAAGCTATTGACCCACGCAATATCAAGGGAAGAGAGTTATTTATTTATTTTTATTTTTTTAAAAAAACTATGTAAGCAAGGTGCTGCATGGCTTGGCATTCCAGGATTGGGCAAAGGAATACAGGGTACAGTAGCTATTAGCTGAACTTTCTGGCACAAACCTAACTTTTGCATCTATTGACTGCCAGGCATACTTCCATAGCTGGGCCATGCTCTCAGGTACCAAACGCTTCTCTGAAACAAAGCTTTGTAAGGAATCTATATCCTCACAGTCACTAGCCACTGATGTTCCCTAGAAGAAAAAAAAAAAAAACACAAAAGAGCTACCTCAAGGTTTATTTAACGAATAGATAAAGCATAACCTAAGGTTACACATGTCTCAATTACAAACCTTCTTTCTCTCTTTCTTTTTCCTCTTAATCTGTCACTTCCCATGGTTCTCTTACTAGCTCATAGTTTTTTTTCTGAGCTCTAGAAAATTAGAATTCATTGTCTCATGCCTTAAACTCATCCAAACTGCAGAAAATGAGCTGCAAAACCAGCAAACTGCCTGCCTGCCAGAGAATATAGCTCTCATTTTTCAAAAAGACAAACTTTACCCTAAAGACAGCTTGAATCAACATTAAGAGATCTATCAACCCTGTTCGGGTCTAATCTATTTTCCACCTACCCCCTCCCAACCCGGCTTTCTTTTAATAATAGACGTAAGGATGAGATGTAAGGATTCCTGACTGCCATGCAGTAGCCACATGGTGAATCCAATATGGCACTGGATGAGATAAGAATTCCTGGTATGGAGCAGCCACATGTAAACCCTACATGGTACCAGAAGAGCACATTGTATGGCAGGTCATCCCCCAGGCATGGTTATATAAACCTGTGCCTACTTACTCTCTTAAAAGGCACCGGCATATGAAGGCTCCTTTTATCTCCTCCCCTACTTCCCTCTCTGGTACCCACTAATGAATTCCCTTGAATAAACTCTTGTGTGACATTTGGTGGTGTGCATCTCTCCTCATGCACATAACCAACACATCTACTTTGATGAAAGTGTTTGCCAGTAGTAGTAGGAGTTTCCCAGTGGAATTTTTAGAGTCAGTTGTGTATACTACCATATCTCCTGCAAATAAATATGCTTTAAACTCTACTTTTCCAATTTATTTCCTCTTAATATTCTCCAGTTGTCTTATTGCCCCAGCTGTAAGTTCCACTACATTACTGAGTATGTAAGTCAAAAGGCCAACCTTTTTCTATTCTTGAATTTAATGTAATTGTTTTTAGTTTATCTCCATTTAAATTGATTTTGGCTATAAGTCAACTGTAAAGTGTATAGGCTTTCTGTATACTACCTTTATTATGTTGAGATTTGTCTACTACATCCACAATCTCTTCAGAACTGTAATCATAAAAGTATGCTGGATTTTCTTAAGATCTTTTCTGCATTTGATGAGATGACTATTGTTTTGTTTGTTTTTTATCTTTTGGTTTGTTTATATTGTGGATTACATTTAATGATTTTTTGTGTCATACGATAACTTAAACTCTGCAATGCATCCCATTTGACCATGATAGATGACATTCTGATGTGTTTTGTATGAATGGTAGCATACCATTGAAGGAAACATAGGCCTAAAGAGAAATAAAGAAATAAAACTTGTTTTATAGTTAGGTATAAATTTCTGGGTTTAAAGCTTGTGAGATACAAGGTAATTTTATATTATTATAACTAAGCTAATACAGTGTTTATTGGAGTCAACATCATAGATTTCCCAGTGAAGAAGAAAAAGGAAAAATAAATAAAAGCATTCCAGGAAACAATTTAGAATATGTTATTAAATATATTATTATGAACAATATATCTTTGATCTGTCAAATTAATGTCATAGATTAGAAGAATGATCATTATTAATTATAAAAGATAGTAAAGGTGAAAAGATATATATGTTTTGTACATATGTTGATATTACTGTTATTTACACTGAAGTTTTTGTCTGAAGTTGTGTTCAATATACATTACTCACTGGCTGTTTACTTACAGTAAAGAATAACTTGATGTCTATACACTGGTTGTCACTGAGTTGAAGAACTGATTTTAGTGATGACCATCATTATGAGAAAGTAAAAGACAATGAATCAGTGTCTAAATATATGTGTTGTTCAATTACCAGCTGTGGTGGAACATTCTCTGTATACTATAAATAAAGGAGCTGTTTTGGCCTATCTGGAGGGCCGTAGAAGTGGGTGGAGAATCAGAGGACAGACAGGTAGAAGGAGGGTGGAGTTAGCCAGTTGCCATCCGACCCCAAAGAAGAGACATGTAAGGAATCCAGGTGGGCCAAGGGCTGGGCCATTTGGCAGGTAGATTGCTAGAAATGGGTTGAATTAACATGAAAGAGCTAGCTAGTAATGTGCTTGAGACATAGGCCAAACAATATGAAATTAATATCAGAGTCTGATTCATTTCTTTGTTAGACAAAAGCCACCTCTGCAGGTCCGAACTTCTGGCACAAACAAGCCAAAAATCATCTACAACGACCAGCCACTATATAAGAAGGACATACTGTCTTATTAAATTATAAACTATAGAACTGCATGGAAAATTTTACAATGGAAATATTATTTTACTCCTAAATCTGTACTTTACAATTCTTCTGGTTTGGTCCAAGATAGCGATTTAACAATCAGTTATAAATTTTGTAAAATATTTATTTCAGCACAGGTATAATTGTCGCATGCATGTCTAATTATTCCTATGCTACCTTATGTTACACAGTGATAAAATTATATACTAAATAAATATGTTTTGGTTTTTTTTCTGTGTGACAAAATATACAAAGCTGAAATTTCTTAAAATTAAGTATTAGTGTGGTGTGTTTATTCTTATTTTGGTCCCAGCTGCAGTCATGCATTTATTTGTTGTTAGCATCTGTTCAAGTCAGTTAGATCATCTTTAGGAAGTTGATTAGTTGGCATCTTGAAAATAGACATATATAGGATACATGTTCTCTCTCATCTTGCAGTTTAATTCAAGGACACTAATTTGATGAAAATATGTTCTAAAATGTCAAAGCAAAATTCCAATGTGTATGCTCTTCACTTTAATAGAAAACTCTCTTTACCCTTGGCTAAGGTCAGTCACTTATGCCTAAGAGTTTAGAAGCCTTCAAGAGAATCTCCACTGGGATCAGAATAGAAAAATTACCAGTAGTTTTGCTAGGTCTCATATTTTTCTTTCTTTTTTTGAATAATCATTAACATTTTTTCCATGTAAAATTTACATATCACATTCAAACAGCCACAATATTTTTTTCTAGGTCTAGAGTTTGAAATCATTAGACATTAATTACTAACACAAGTTTATCTAACTCTGTATATAGGTTACTAGCTCCATAAATAATATGAATTTTTTTCTTTTTATTGATTCTCTGTTGGCTCTGTTTCAAAATTATAAAGATTTTGCAAAGTTGATTTTAAATTTAAATTTAATTTAAATTTCTTCAAATTATTATAAAGTCAGAATTTGTATTCCATAGAATTTTATTCCCAATTTTAATAATATGAACTGCATCAATCTTAATATGAACATTTTGAAAGATGAAAAAGATTAATAAATGTATGAAAGTAATTCTTTAATGATTTAAAGCACAATTTTAAATATGTTTGATGAGAGGAGCCAGTTCTTACAAGAACAATATTAGAAGTTTAGAAATTACAGAATGATAAGATTCTGACATGACAATATATAAATGAATTCCTAATTATTTTAAATTATTCTAGTTTTAATTTCAATTGAAAGTTCATGGCATGTTAGAAATTATTCATAAACTCATATTCAGAAAGGAATAAAATTCATTTAGTAAATATCAAAAGGCAATTCCTATAACTTTGATCTCTGAAGAATTATTCTGATTTTGTATTACTGTTCAGATAAATTTAAATTTAAATTACCTGCTAATGCAGTCTATGGATAAATACCAATGTGTAATACAATAAATAAATATTTCTTTTTGCCACTCTTTCCTTTTAAACCTATTAAGTTTAGGACAGTCAGGATTATTTGAACATGTAAATCTGGGTTTGATATAAAGCCTTCTGCATTTTCAATGTGTAGCTTGGATGTTTCTTGGCATTCCAATGTGTGCTCACAGTTTTTGTACTCATACTCATCTCTATAGAAAGATATCTGTAAATCAACATATTTGTGTTTCAGTGCTTTTCCACTACCTGGTATTTTTTGATTTGGGCTATTTCTGTGTTTCTAGACATATACTGTTTGTATCATTTTGTATAGACATGAGTAAGGTCATTGTATGTATTTAATTTGCTCAAAAATTTGTTTATTAGCCATGCAAACATTTTCCATTTGGATTTTGGAGCATTTCCAATAGGATTACTCATTAGATTACTTAAAAATCTATAAGTACAAAGAATTAATGACAAATATCTGCTCATAAGCAAATGTATAGTTCAGTACATCACTTGGCTTGCTTACTTGAGGTATCTATCAGACATTTTCCAACAACATTATTTTTTAAATGTTGAGATAGAAATTTTATAATAAATCTAAAGCTCATTTTATTTGTATTTCAAATGATGCTTTATCATTCTGACAGCTGTCATATTTCAACTATTTACTAGAATCAGTTTACTAATACTCTATATAAAAGACATTTGTTAGATAATACAGAAATACCAATGCATAGCTCTGTGAAACTTGGAGACTGCCACTTCCTATCTGCATGAATTTGAGGAAATAATTCATCTGAATTTCAATTGCTCCATCAATACAGTGATATAATGCAAGCAATTCCATACCTGATAAATAACATGAGCAATAAAATACCTTTTCAGGATTGTAAGAAAGGAAGTAGATCAAGTACAGTAGACAGCATTGCATTTTACTTCCAAATGTTTATAATAGTAATAACTGTCAATTATTGATTATTGTAATATCAATATCAAATTTCACAAATATACAGCATAAAGTACAGAGGGATAGAAAAAATTTAATTAATGATTAAAATATTTACCAAATTCAACTACTATATTAGTGCTAGTTTGGTGACCAGATTTGTCTTTTTATATTTTAGACATTGTACTGGGTATTTTAAATAATATCAGTTCATGGATTCATGAAAATGTTTTTTTTAATATCATAAGATACACAACAAAGAATGTTAATGTTAAAATTTATATTAATTATTTTTCATGATCAGACTATGATAGTTCAATACTAATAATTATTATTCTAAATAAAAATAATTTTAAACATTAAGAGCTACAGGGAGAAAACTCACAGACCCATCTGGAAAGGAGAGAGAAAGAAAGAGAAAGAAAAAAAAATTCATGTTCTATGAAGAGGTGAAAGCTATGAAGAGAGGTCTGAGATGGGTTTCCTCCTTGTCCCCTGGGGCCTGGGTAATTTCTGGGTATGGAGTGCTGCCTAGGGCCATGTGTTTGTCCATAACCTTGCTACAGCAGCGGTTTGTGTTGACATCTGTGACTTCTGCCACTACCAAAGGACAAAGAAAAAGAGGATACGCTTGGTCAGAGTTGTCCCATGCCCTCACTTGCTGCAGCATTATGAAGGGCAAACACTGTACCTTGCCTGGTCAACACTGTAGAATTTATCCTGTTAATGCGGATACTGAAGAGCCACCTAAGAACATCAGCATGGACAAACTGTTTCCACTGAACCCAAACAATTGGGAGTGGAAGAACGTGTCTTGCCCCTCACCAGGTCTAGCATTTGAGAAAGTAGCCCCTGAAATTTGCCTGGGCAGAACAGAAGAACTTACCCTGTTGGTGAGAGTAAGGGTGAGCTGTGCCCAAGGGTGTGAACATGGGAGAGCTGACCCAGACCCTCCCATCTGCCAAGTGGTAGCATGGGAAAGGGAAAGATGCTCTGTATGGCCTTGTTCTTCACAACTTATAATAGGTATAAGAACTGACTTTGGGCTCATGAGAGTGGAAAAACTGGTTCTACCTCTCACCAGCTGCAGCTCTCTGGAGCATGGCCCCCGAACCTCATCTGTTCTACTGAGTAGAGCTAGGCCAGGTTGTGTAGGTTCTGCTTATCTAATCCGGATGACTTGAGGTCAGAACTGGTTGTGCCACTTGCTCCTTGCTGCCTAGGGTAATCTACTGGGGGAATGGCAGTTCTGGAGAGCCCATCCTGGTAATGAAGATAAAGGAAAGTTTGTGTGCTGACCAACCCACCTACCACCAAGGCCCATAAAAAAGGCTAGGAGTCAGCCCACCTTTACAAACACACCATTAATGATCTCCTGGAGCACATGAAGAAGCCATTCTGCAAAATTTCCATGACACAGGGTAACAGCAAGATGTACAAGAGATGTCCTACTAAGGGCCCAGCAGAAGGCCATGGACATGAACCAGACCAACAATTCATTTCAGTTAACACCTGCAAGTAAAGATAAATGAACTAAAGGGTACACAGTGTGACACACTGGGTCACACTGTGGATTTCACAATAAGGTTATTTTTTTTAAATTTTGTTTTGTTTTGTTTGGGGTGGTGGTGGATAGCAGGGTCAGAAACTAGATTCAGAATGGACAAAGAAATAAATGGGATTAGGATGTATGATGTAAAATTCACAAATAATCAATAAGAAGTTTTAAAAAGAACACCTAAAAGTTTTCATTTTATATTTAACTGCCTAAGGTCTTTCATCTTTCTGCTTTTGCTGAGATTAAGTAAGAGATGAACAGAGGACACTTAAAATATCCAAGTCAATGTATTGGCACTAGAAGATTTCAAAATATAAGTAACAGCTACATGAAACATTATGGATTATCTTAAGGAGAAAATCTTTTCTACAAAAGAAGAAACTGTAGTAAGCTTATCAACATAAAATGAATATATAATGGATTAAATAATAACTGGTACCAAAACTTTACCCCTGATCTTGTTCTTAGACAAACCTCCTTTTCTTTCCTTTTTCCATTTATTTCTTTGTTTGTTTACAATATTGGACATTAGGTTTAAGTTTTTGTTAGCATAGGCTAGGTGGGTTCTCATCACTTAGCTGCATTCTTGCTTAACATATGTTAAAGTATAAACTGAGAAATGTCTTTCTAAGTATCTGTTTCTCTCAATGTCTATTTTTTCTTTATTTACTCAACCACATCTTTAATAAACAGTTAGCTGATATGTTGATCACTGTTACCTAAGTCTTATGAATAGTTTAGGCAACCATTTCCAGTTTTGGTTGAACCTAAATTATTTGTTTTCATATAATAAAATATGATTCTGGTTTCTCCAAATTCAACTTCTTTCAGTTCTATGTCTTCACCCACCCTAACCCACACCCCTACTTGCCTTTTCTCTTAGGAAAAACAATCAGAAAACTAAAATAAAAAATAAGTAAAATATAATTAAACAAAGCAAATAAACTTCAACAAGAAATAAGAAAAAAAGAAGAAATAAAGACCACCCTCAAGAAGCATAAGAAACACATATAGACATAAAAGCACATGTTTGCACACATAATAACCCCAGAAAGATCCAAAATTGAAGGTAATATTATATAAGCAAAAGACCTGAAAGAAAAATATCAAAATTACAAAAAGAAAGAAAATAAACAAAGTATTATGAGGGGAAAATGAATTACTCTTGTCTTGATCATCTACTATTGGGCATGTGCATTCCTTATGGGGTGATTTATATACCCAGTGACATTCCACTGAGATGAAATAGTTTTTGATTTGTGAGAGGGTGTCAGTTGATAATTACATCCAAGTTAGAGCTGAGGGCTTGTATCTGTGTTCTCTTTCATACCTAGCACCCTGCCTGTCTTAGAACTGTCCATGTCCTGTGAGTGATATTAATAAATTTTGTGTCTAGATGGTCTTTTTTTATATCTTCCATCTCCATTGGCTTACACTAATACTTCTGCCTTGTCTTCCACATAGTACCCTGAGCCTGAGAGAAGGAATTTGATGGAGTCATTCCATTTAGGATTGAATGAATATTCATTTCTTTCCATAAAACATTAAAAAAATCCTCCTAAATTAATTAAATATTTTAACATAAACATTCTATTAAAATAATTGAACCTATCTTTATAGAGTGGTTTCATTTTTTATTCTCATTTTCTTCCAAATTATCTTGTTTGAAAACTAGCCATAAATTTCTGCCTCTTTAGTGTAGTGGTACATCATTGTTTATAAGGTTTCTTTTTTATGACTTGTATTTATACAGAGCCTACCAAGCCAATTACTTTATTATTAATTTACTGGCAAAGACACTGGACAGAAGACTACTTAAATGAGACATCTGTCCTAAGATTTTTGAATGTCAAATTGATTCATTTTCATTTATTCTCAGTGTAGTTCTACTTACAAAAGCTATTGCATAGACTTCTGAAAAATTACTGTGGTACAAATACAAAGAATTTCTGGAGTCTAAACTGTGTTAGTATATATGATGCCAGTTTTCAATTTTGTATACATAACACCATTGCATTAAAAATCATTAACCTAAAAAATCTGCTATGAGAAATTATGGGGAATCTTTCATGATCACTATAGGATATTTTAAAATTCACAGTCTTCTCTTGGAATTCTTGGTTGAATTAATGAAATAATTTATTAATAATCTGAGTTGGAATTTTAAAGTAAATTTTATTTTGCTTAAAAAATAATTCTAAAGAAAGATAGTTGCATATCTTGACAGCTGCTATGAAGAAAATACTAAAGAATAGAAAAAGGGAAATCCATGCTGTTTAAATGGCATGGAAGGCAGCCAGCTGGCAGGGAAGCAGCAACCACTTGGCAGTTGTGGTGTGTGGGAAGAAATGTGAGAAAGAATAAGGAAGTCCAAATGACTAGAAAATGCATATTTAGGCTCTGAACAAAGGAAGCAAAAATAAGAGAAGAAAATAATACCTTTAAGTGTTAGAACTCAGAAAATCAAGCAGACCCAACACAATCTAATGACTTCTTTTGGAGACTGCAGTAAGTATTGGAAATTCTAAGAAGGAAAATACATTATCACATTAAACGGTTAGTAATTATTCCTATCACTTTAGCAATATTTTGGGGAACCTTGCTTTTTTGTTTGTTTGTTTTAGGGGTTGTCCCTTGGCCTAAAGACTAACTTAACAAAGGGAATAATCTCTTAAAGGAGGAGAAATTGAATGTTTCTAATTAAAATTTGATTGCATTCTTTTGGCTAGAAAGTATTATCTTTCGCTTAATTGCCATTTACATTTACCCTAACAATCCAAAGCCTTGCCAAGTAGTTTTTAGTTACCTTAAAGCAGAGGATGTTGAAGATTCTTAAGCTCCAAAGTATTAGATCATATTTGTTAACAATCTGTAGATACTAATAATAGACATCTATAAATTCAAAGAATAACTATCTTGAAGGCCAATAGTGAAGAAGAAAGATAATCAGTAGTACACACATAATGTACTAAATTAGTCCAGTAATCTCTATGACAGCTGAGCTTTATAAGGGTTTTAATTAATAAATAGTCCAGTGTAACTATACCATATTTAGAATTAGTATTACTCTAAGCAGAAAACTCAATATAGGTTTTTGATGTTGGTGGTGTTTGGTTATTGCAAAACACAAGCTGGTTGTTTAAGTTTTTGGTGTTTGGTCATATTTTGTTTCTATTGAGTTTCTATCATGAAAGACCAATAAACTTCAGAAATGCACACCAATATATGAATACTAGAGTAAAATTTATAGACAAGAAGCAAAGACAGGAAGAATTTCAGATGAACAATTTACTCTTATTAGTTTGAGACACTAGGGACTTATTCTTTGTTACTTGAATTTATCAAAGTTAAGGTATTTTTAAACGTATATCTTAATAATTGTTTTATACCAGCCAAATATGAGCACTAGCTATTTATGCTTCTCAGTGAAGCTATAAAACATGTTGCCAGACTTGAACTTCCTTTTGGCTCAAACTGGAAGACAACATAAGAGGAAGTACATAATGGCATGCAGCCCATAATGATTTTCTGCCAAGATGAAGAAAATGTGAAAATGCAACCTTCCCACATTCTTCCTGAAAACTTTAGACACGATCATAAGTGGTTTAATTCATTAAAGAAGCCTCAAGGGCCACGTCATACACAAGAAATGAATTCTTGAAATAAAGGGTCCTCAAAAAATTATAACTAATTAGAAATTGTGTATCTTTTAAACATAAAACATTTTGTTTAAAAACTGTGACATATTTCTTAAATTATTCTCAAAAGAATGGTAGATTAAGGTTTTTTAGTATTAGCCAATAGATAAACTTATTAACATTTGACATTTATTGGCAAATATCTGCCAAGCTGGAATTGTACATGCAGAAATTCTCTTTTTCTGAAATGCACAATTTTTTTCTACTTTTCTTTTTTGTGTAAGATGTTTGTTGAGCTTCCCAAATAGAAGTTTGAGGCCGAAGAATGCAACCCCTGAAAGCTTGGGATCAGAAGGATCTTAAGAGTGACTTCTAGGGATTCCCCTAGGAAGAGGAATTTGATAAGTTCTCCTTAGCTAATTGAGAGCATAAGGAGTTACAACCAAGAAGAGGTAGAAACAAATCATGAGAGAAGGGGAGGATTGAGCTAGAGGAGCAACAAGGAAGAAGAAAAAAAAAAAAGAGATGGACATCTTAATAAAGGGAGCAAATGTGGGCTTGGAAAAAGACCAAGTGCTAGGGTCACCTACAAGAACTCACAAGATGTACTTGCCTAGGTTTCCAACCAATAGTGAAGAGGCTGCCTAGACAAGATTTCCCCATAATCAAATGAATAGAAACCCCAAGTCCTATCACAGAACTTACATGCAAAAATGAATAGAGGTAGAGGCAGGGATACATGGCTGATCACTAGGCTAAGCTCCTGGTCCAACTGAGAGCAGGGCAGAAGAATCAATATCAGGAAGAGGATAGGGCTTATGATGAAAACTCACACAGTGATGACTGGCTGAAGCTCTGGGAAGCTCACTAAATTAAGAATAGAAACAGGGAAACCATCAAGAAAAGGAAATATGCCCTCCAAGGATAGGCAGCTCTCCACTGACCTGGGTAGTATGTGGAGCCTCGAGGGGAGAGGTCGAACTGTGATTCTATGCATGGACTGGTACATTGGAACCCAATCTCCCCAGAGGAACACCTAATCCAGTCATGACATTAGGATGAGGATATCTGACCTGCCTGTAGTGGGTGCCAAGTTGATCCACTTTGGGACTTCTTGCCTTTTGGGGGGAGGAATGGGGTTATGTGGAAGAGGGAGGCTGTAGGCAGACAGGGAGGCATTGGAAGGGGGAAGGGAGGGAGGACAAGGGGATACATGAAAAAAAGACTATTTTCTAAAAATAAAAAAGTGAAAAAAGATAATAAACTCAATACACTTTCAAGACTCATTTTTTTCCTAGATGATTTAATTGCTTAAAAAGAAAAACCTAAACACTTATTTTGAAGGTTGTATTATTAATACTTGTTTGTGAATGTGATGATTGTAAACTCTTTCTAGACAAAATATTTAAAATATTTGTTATATATTTAGAATTTAAAACAATCATTATAACTTAAACATGAATATTACTTTCAGAATTTTATCTTTCCATACACTTTAACAACATCCGAAATATGTAAGCCTAAATTCCTAGCTCAATGTATTTAATAAAAAGTAATTGCTATAGGTTTAAAATGAGAAAACAACACAGTTGCTCATCTCACTTTATGTACCTCTCTGAATGACTAGAATCTTTTAAGGGTTCTATCTTCAGCAATGTTTAAAATGTAGCCAGAATCTGTCAGTAATACCATGATATTGGTTTCTTTATTAAACAAGAAACAAATTATTTGTATTGCAACATAGCTGTCAGTTCAAAGTTTCCTCAATTCAACATACTTCTTCTGTTTCTTTGTGTCAATATTTTACATATGGTTTGGTTAAAGTTACTGTCCAGGAATACATGGGATAAACTTAAACTGCCATTGTTCTTGACTCTGACTGCCCCAAACCTGACATTGACTTAGTTGTTTAAAAAAAATAGCAAAATCACAAAGAGTATCTCATAAGAAAAAATTTAGAGAATTCTGGATAAACTTAAGCATTCCACTAGCTTTATAATATTAAGATATAAAGACAATGATTAAAAATTTACATATGTTTTAATTTTTGTGTTTATAAACTCAGGAGTACACTGTGACAATTAAGCCTTAGTGACTGGAGGGGGTGGGAGGAGGAAGGGACCTTGAACAAGGATATTCATGGATAGAAAATGTGACTTTACTCATAATTTAAAAAAGGAAGATGTAAAAAAAATAAAAAATTTCAAAAAAGTCAAGTAAGGATAATAATCTGTATCTGTAAAAGATTAAGTATTTAGTTAAAGATAGTATACAGTAAACAATTCTTCCAAGTCAGTTTAGGAAATAAAGGGGTTGTAAATTACAATATAAAAGATATTCAGCTTTTTGTACATTTTTTATGAGTAAATTGGTAGCTTTGGGGTTTAAAACTGTTAGGAAATTGATATTATATGAATGTTAAAAATATTTTAACCTCAAAATTAAAGTCAAAACATCTGTTACTTTGAAGAGAGTTATGCTTCTATTTCCACAGGAAATCAGAGGCTAAGGATTCGTTTCAGGTTAAGAAAAATCAGGTTCGGTTTAGGATGAACCCCTAAAAAATATCTGACTGCAAACATAAAGAAATAAACCTTGAAGAACTACAAGACACATGATGTATATTTTACCTGCTCAAACATAAAACAAAAAAATTATATTTGGTTGAGATTTTAAAATGCATAATCTACACTTGCATTAGTATAGATATGAATGATACCTGTAGAAGTTTATGTATTTTCAGAGCAAGGACTAAACACCAACAAAAATATATGGCCTAGGTGACTCAGCATTTCAAAATGCCACTTTTATAGTCTCATCAAAGTTTTTCATCCACAATCGCTTCAAGGATGCTTTCTGAGAAGAATAGCCTTACCAGCCTTACTTCAGTTAGGAGCTGAACATATCTCAATGTCCCCCAAAGATTACCAGTGCTCTCAAAGAAGAGTATGAAGTCTAAAGAACTGCTCACCCATTCCTGAAATATGGGCTAGATATGTTTATTGTCATTTAAGGAATATTTGTTATAATTTGTTATTGATAAAAATTAGTAACAAAGCTGAACAAAGATTAAATTCAAGGGTCTAGTTCTAAGAGGAAAGTGGAGAGATATAAAATAAAAAATAAATTTGTAGATTAATAAATTTACTTTTAAACCGAAACAGCAACTATTAGTCTTAACATTTTACATTGGTATAAATTGTGGTTTATTGATACAATTTAAAGTTAATTTTTATACTCTGTATATAGCTACTCTTCTAGGTTATTCTGCATGTGCAGCACATTTAAAAATTTAATGCATAATTAAAAATACAAACTAATTAATCTATCTATAATATTAAAATTTATTGTCATGTTAGATATGTTTTAAAGGTCATACATATATGTTTAGACATGTAGATGGTCATCAGACACTTCAAAGACACACAGAACATGACACTTAATATATTTAATAACCTAAGACTTTCTTATGACAGTGAGACAGGGCTTCTCTTGGCAGTGCCAATTTATTTCAAAGAAAGATAATGGGCATCAGAGAACCTCCACATGGAGGTTGCTTTCTTTATGGCAAAAGCTAGCCTTTTGGACAAAAAAATAATCTTTCCTTTCCTCAATTGCTGACAATATAATGTCCAATCAGGACCAGAAAGACACAAAAAAGATAACTTGAAATTTGTCCAGTCAAGAAATGATCGTTCTTTTGTGTTCCTGCTTCGAAAGAAAGTCTGTTTAGATATGTTAGGCCCATAAACCCCAGTTGGATATCCAAACAATGCAGATGAATATTGAATTCATCTTTCTGGGGTCTTTGATGAAGTTAAAGACTAAATAGGTAAACATTGTTTTTCACAGTTATAATAGAAAGCAATTGCCACAAATCTTGGGACTACAACTAGGTTAACAGAAAAGGCTTAATTTCTAAAAGCTAGTTATTAATAAGACTGAACTATTTGCTGAGAACTTACAAATTATATCATGTCTTTGAGTCAATTATTTGGGAAACTGTTGCCTGTTATTTGGGTGCATGCACTCCAGACAGAAAAATTCTGCCTACACTTAGTATCCCTCATCTTGGAAAATTTACTATGCAGGTTAAAAGATGATATTTTATTATTTTCTTCATTAATTCAAGCATTCTTTTATCTTATGAATTTACAAATAGACTCCATAATAATAGCTCACAAAGACAAACACAAAAACATACATAAACACACGCACACACACACTCCAATAATGTCTATAGATAAATGCTGAGACATTACTACCATCTCAATTGATAGAGATAACACAAAGATAACAAAATAAAAAGTTTATGGTACTAAACTCAAGATTTATCTCCTTAAATTTCCAAACTATCTTTTAAATTAAACTTAGATTTCCTTTATAAGTTCTTTGTAAGTTGAGACAAATTTTACAGTATTTTCAGTGATGATTTTCAATATTTAACACTAATGAGCTGAGCAGCTTTTCTCATGCATTGGGTTTATAATTTCCATCCTAATAGAGCAGTAGTAATGAATTCAGCAATTAATGAAACATACCACACAAAACTTGTGTGCTCCATTTGCATAAATCTTTTTGATAACAGAAGCTAAAACTTCTTAGACTAACTGAAGAATTTTTTTTTTAAAAAAATAATTCTACAATGGAGGAACAAGGTTTTCTGTTCTGTAAATTAGGTGTTTCTTCTTATAATTAGGCAGGATAATCACTTATTTATAAGCAGCCATTTCTTTCTTGGATTTCATTATAACTTTTTCAGTACTTTCTGTTATAGTACATCATTTTAAAAGCACACACTTTAAAATAACCCCAAATCTCATATGTTGTCTCCATCCTTTACTGTATCTAGATTTTGATTTTTATCATTTGAAATTGCAAGTTTGGAAAGAAAAGCTAGCTTTTTCTAGAGAACAAAACTTTTGATAATAAGATAAAACAAAGTTGAAGTAGCTATTTATTCTCTTAAAATTTCCCTTTTAATGTAAAACAATATTTTTTTCAAAATTCTTACAGCAAAATTCATGCTTTTAAAATAGAATTAATGTCATTTTAAATATAGAAAATCTTTGAATTACCATTTATTTAATATTCTTGATTTGGATATGTCAAGTGACCTACTTGTTCTCATATTTATATGTTTTTTAATATGAGAAAATAAAAAATAACTGCGTATTAGAATTAGTAGATAAAATTTAATATTTGAGTGTATATCAGGATGAAACTTAGAATTCTTATATTTGCATAACTGTGATTCTATATGTATAAAATTTTCTCCATCTTTGTCTGCTTATTTCTTTCTAATGTCAAGTAATTGCATTCTAAATGAGTAGAGCTGGCCAGCCTTTATAACCACTCTGTTTCTTCATGTCCACATTCAATACAGAAGAAAATATATTGAAAATATTTCTAAAATCAAACCTTGCTTGCTTCCCAGTGATATTTCTTTTTTTTAATATTAATTTGTTTTATTAGACTACAGATATACAGTAATTAAAAATAACATAAAACAGTTATCTAATCCTAAAGTGACATTTACTTTTACAAAAAGAAATCACAACACAAATTTTTAAAGCAAGGAATCTCATATAGCACATTTAAAAACATTTAATCTATATGCATTTCACAGAATTTATGTATTGGAAAAATTGAGCCTACCTGAATTTAACAAATAACATAATTGCCTTTTCTGGTAAGGTTGCCAATTTTGAGGCAAAAGGAAATTGTTGCTGTATTAGCAGACAGAAAGATGAACTAAACTGTTCTTAACCCAACTTCTCTGAACTTACTTTTTCTTTCGTTCCTGCTAGAATATGCCGGGAAGGACCTTAAACTGTCTCCCATCATAGCTGAAAGGTACTACCTGCACATTTTCACTTGACGATGATAGCAACAATGCTTCTTTCCTTTCCAATGTGAGATGTCAATATTCTCTCTAATCGTCACACTATTGATATTTGGGGACTTAAATAATGTTCCTTTATGAATCAAAGGTTAGTCCGGGGAAGTTATTTAGTATGTTGATTACTCAGGCTTCTTCCTCTCTCTTCCTTTTCATTCTTTTCCTCAGCTTTGGATACATCAACACTCACAACAAGCTTACTGAAAGTCAGCAAGGAGCAGAGGTGAAACACAGAATTTTTCAGAACTAGCTGAAAGTTTAGTGTAGGAAAAAGTTATTGTTGAAGTGAGAAGGTTTTAATTACTAAGAGGCTTGCAAATTCTTGAGCATAGAGGGAAGATGAATATTCTATTACTTTTGCTTTTAAAAGCAATATTTTTATGAGAAAAAGATATATTAACCTACTTGTCAAAATAGATTATCTATATAAAGAGCAGAACTGACACAGGAATCACAAGCTTAAGTGCACAAGCCAAGAGCAGTTCTTGCTGTTTATCTCCCTTGCTCACATGCTGCCATGTTGGGTAGTAACAGGTTCTTGTCCCCACACTCATGTTCTCCTTGATTTGCTTGTTCCCTTCTAGAACATTCGAAAGTATAAAGATATTACAAAGGAGATTCTCTATGAATGTTCTCTTTCTGCCTTGTTTTCTGTTGTTTGCCATGCACAGAACCCATGCCTCTTTGCAGCCTATCTTCTCCAGCTATGCTGGGAAAACTGTCTTCTCCAGGCAGACACTGTTGTCAGTATTCAACCTCAACTGAAAAAGATAGATGCAATGAGTACGACCACATCCTGAGCATGGACTTAGGTAGTTTTCCTAATTTCATCTGCTTGCACCTTAAAGCAAAGATATTAAATATGGCAAAATTAACATTTTAGGTCTTCCATCTTCTTGGTGTTCAAAATTTAGAATGATCTTTTTAATGCAATTTTCACTTGTCTTTAAATTTTATTATTATTATTATGAACAAAGAAGTCACACTTTCTATCTTTGTATATCCTTATTCAAGGTCCCTTCCCCCTCTAAACCAAGGTGATAATCTATCACTGTTTATTTCCCAGATAATGAAAATTACTTGCTAGTTGTTCATAATATTTTAACTATAATTTCTAATACTTCATGTAAAAAAATATATCCACATGGTCTTTTGAAAATAAAAAAAAAATCATTCCCTTCACATAGAAAATTGCAGTTGTTTTCCTGGAAACAAAAAATAAAATGTTATTATGATTGTTTTTTTTTTAATTTACCTAATATAATGCCAATCTAAACTTACCACTGACTGTATACTAGGTACGCTACTAGAAATACAATTTTGATATTGTTACTAGACCAGTTCTTGTTTGTTTGTTTTAGTGTTCTGGTATGTTTTCTCCAAGATGAATCCATCATTTGCTTTTGTATATTGAGTAATATTCAGATATACATCTATTAAATTAACAATGAATAATTCCTTTACCGGTTTTATCCTATTCTGATGCTATGGTTCATTGGTTGCCTTTGTCAATCAATACCTTGTATAATACATACTTTTTTAAAATTATACTAATTTATTATTCAGTGTATGTGTGTTTGTGAAGAGGTCAGAGGCTATCTTGCAATAGTCAATTCTCTTCTAATATTGATGTGTCTGGAATCAAATTCAAATAAGCAGACTTGTTAAGAAAGGTTTTTTAACCACAGAGCAATTTGTTCAGTCCCAATATGGTATCATAATTACTTAATTGGATATGAAGTATTTTTAAAAATCTTAATTTGCTCTATACACAAATTCAGCTCTAATAAAAATATATCAGCAAATATGTTTAACCAAAATAAGGATATCAAAAGGAAAAAAATATGTGGTTTGCTCTGGTAAGTTATAATATTGTTTGCTTTTATGTTGTATTATACACAATAAGCAGAAATTTTCTGTTTTAAATCATTATGCAGGTGTCTGCTAGGCACAGCATGGTTGGATCCTCTGGAGTTGGAATCACAATAAATTGTGAGCTTCCTGACTTGATTTCTAAGAACTGTCCTGTCACAGACAGACAGACAGCAGACAGATCAATAAATATCATTTGTAGCTCAAAATTCAATTTTGTAATAATTTTGAAATGAAACTATCTTATTGCTTAGAAAACAAAATGGCTCCATATTCTATTGTTTAATAAAATAACAATTACTAAAAAAGTGTATGTGTTTAACAAAATGGTTCTAAATCCTATTGTTTAATACAATAACAATTAATAAAAAATGTGTATGTGTTTAAGTAACCACAAATACTATTTTTTTAAGTTTGCCATTACTTGAGAATTTCTTATAGTTTTTTTGATCAACTCTCTGCAGACCCATCTCTCATTCACTAGCCTTAAAATTTGTGTCTGTTTTAATGACAGACACAAATGTTTAAAAACCTGTACTTTTACACCTGCATTTGTACACATAAATGACTATAGGAACAAAATATTAAATATTTTAGTAAATATTAGAAACAAAACTTTGAGCCTTTGTAGTGAAGCATGTCATTAATTCAAGTACTAGGATGCAGAGACATTCAGTGCTCACCTGGTTCAAATCTTACCAAATATAGAAAGTAAATTCCAAGCCAGCCGTGCATACACTGTAAGAAGATCTCTCAAAAATAATAACTTGAAAATTAGAGAAAAGATGAAACTGTTGGCTTCTAGAGAGGCAGAAAATTTTGCAAAAATGTTCTTCTGTAGATGTTATCATAGCATCATCTGCATGAAAACAAATCAGTTTGTGTTTTTCATGCTACAATCTTTCTTGAAAACTGAATATATAGATCATTTCTTCTATTAAATACCACATAGGAGAAATGAAACATATTTCTATTCCTAGGTTAAAAAAAAATGGAAACAGAAAACAATAGTCTTTTCTTTCTTCTCCTGAACAAATTTTGTTCTTAGAGCTTCTCATATTTATTACTTAAGATAACAAATACAGAAATACTCTGATAAAATTGACTTAAAAATGAATATCAAGAAGTGGGAGAGGAACAAGGGAGGGAGAGGGAAGAGAGATCTTGGGATTTATCTTATCTCCATGATTTATGAGGTGCATTCTCAGAAAATGCGCATGTTTCTTGTGAGTCAGAGAACAACAGACATTCCAGATTCAGAATACTGAAAATTTATAATACATTGGAACCATTTATAATACACTGAAGCAGTCCATTACACAATTAATTTTTCCTTTAACTGAGCTATTTTCTGCTCATAAAATTCTGTGCTAGGCAATAACTTTAAGACAAACCAGACTCATATAGCTTGAATTGTCCTGAACACACATGAAAGGAGTAGCATTTATCATGGGTAGCTTGCTTTAGCAGTATTCTTTTTCAGGGAGAAGTTGGATTTTGTTCAACTACTGATACTAAATTGCTTTATGGAGATTAGAATGGGAGAAGAAAGAACAAGGTTAGGGTTAGGGTTAGGGTGGGAGGGGGAATGGAGTTTGAACAAGGAGATACATGAATAAAAAATGACACTTTATTCCAAAATAAAAATAGAAATGATATAAGGTAATAATTTTTCTATACCCACAAAGTAATATTTGTAAGCCAAATCTCTTAGTTACTATGAATTAATTTTAGACAGTGTAAGGCTTAGGAATGGTTAAATAACAGATTGATGGCTGGTGATGGAACAACACAAATTAAATTGCTTTATATTTGGAATCACAAAATGGATTTATTTCTCCCCCCACCAATAGATGTGAAGGTGAATAATAAGCACTTTTGCTCTCTTTTTTTTTTCACTTGTTCAAAATGTTTAATGCCTTTGTGCTATTACAAAGTACAAATCTATCATGTTTAGGCATAACTACAAAATAGTAATTAATTTTAGAGTTTCCAGAACACTTAAAGTTATTAGACCTCAGATTGAACATGGAAGAGAAAATGCTGTGGATAAATGTAGTAGAAAAATGATAACATTCCAGGGGGGTATTGATAACTTGGCTCTGTCTTACATGGAATTTCTGTTATCAACTTCTTTATTAATCAGTAGAAACACTATTTCAGTTTTCCATAGCTAAAAAAAATTGACAGTGAAATATAACTAAGCAAAGAAAAGTGCAAGTTAAGCAGACAAGTCCACATAAAATAACTCTGATATCTTCTGAGCCCCTAAGGTCTAAGATTTGTGTATATTTTATTTACTCTTAAGTTTATTAGCCACAGATTCAGTAACTGGAAATGAAATTAGCATCATATAGTTTAGTGCAGTAGGATGTGTCAACCCACAGGATTCCTTAATAATCATAGATGCTATCTCATTGAAATATTTGTTACCAAAGAGAACACAGGAAGCTATTGCTCATGTCTCTCTATGTAACTATCATATAAAAGTTTTTCTTTTTTATTTTTATTCTTTTATTATGAATAAAGTCATATTTTCTATCCATGTATGCCCTTGTTCAAACTGCCTTCCCTCTCCTGCCCCTTCCAGTCACTTTCTGTTTTCCACATCACTTTATCTCCTCCCCAGCAAGGACAGGATGTCCCAAACGCCCAATTTGGCTTAGTTCAGCAACCACTCCAGGCAGATCTGCTGTCCTAACCCCAACATCAATGCAAATCAAAATGACTTTGAGATACCACCTTACACCTGTCAGATTGGCTAAGATAAAAGACAGAGATGACAGCCCATGCTGGGAGATTGTGGAGCAAAGGGAACACTTCTCCATTGTTGGTGGGAGTGTAAGCGTGTTCAGTCACTGTGGAATGCAGTATGGTGGTTTCTCAGAAAACTGGGAGTCCATCTTGCCAAGAATCCAGCAATACCACTACTGGGCATATACCCTGAAAGTTGATCTAAATATATATAAATATGTATGATGTATGTATTTTTCAAAAAATGAAACAAAATGATTAACTTGTGAAATCTGTAAACATAACTGTGAACAGACCTGAGGACCTGTGAACAGACTTTCTTTTTATTATTATTATTATTATTATTACTATTATTATTATTATTATTAAAGAAGTCACATTTTCTACCCTTGTATATCCTTATTCAAGGTCCCTTTCCATTCCCACCACATCAGGTCATTCTCTGTTCTCTACATCTCCCGATCCCCCCCATGACACTTTCTAAAATGATCCTGAAGTAGATAGTAGGAAATTTACCTTAAATTCTTCTAAACATCAGATGAAGGAAGTGCACAAGAGATTGAGATTGTATGACATAAGTGAAACTTTTAGACACAGTCTCACTGATTATACATACAGATACATCAAATTATAATCCATTTCTTCAGTCACCATAAAAATCTTATTTCTGTGATTTTCCAATAAGAATGAATAAACATAAACTTTTTATATTTTATGTTCCAATTTTTATAGTAAACAATTTTGCATTAACCGGATTTTACTTCTTGTGATATTTCTGGTTTTTGACCAATAATAGACAGACCATCCACACAGGGGTCAATTTCTGGTGTGCAAAAATACATACATTAACTAAAAATGGTTGTTGCCTGTCATTATAGTGACCACTGTTTGGAATCCACTCATTGATTTTTTAGTCAAATCAGAACACTTCTGTCTATAAAAGTGTCTTAACCCCTCTAGCTCTGTGAGGTTGGACTGCATTATGGATACACAAAGGCCATCTAGGCCATCAACTCCCATCCACCCAGGTTTTAGAGGTAGGGATACTATTTGTTCCTTTGTTTTATTATGAATAAATTCTCATTTTTTTAATCATGTATCCTCTTGTTCAAACTCCCTTCCTCCTCTCACCCCTCCCAGTCAATCTCTCTTATCCACAACTCCTTATCTCCTCCCCAGCAAGGGAAGGAGGTCCCAAGGTCCCAAAGTAGCTTAGTTCAGCATCCACTACAAGCATATCTGCTTTCCTCACCCCAACATCAAGACTGGGTCAGTTGTTCCTATGGAGGGAATAGACTCCTACGTGCCTCAGATGCTAAACTGTTCAGTGGTTGTGGTTTGCAGCTTGGACATGCTTTGCATTTTCTTTAAAGTCCACTAATGAGTGAATAAATTCCCTGCTAATCTTTCTGAGTTTCTGATACCTCACTCAGGAAGATATTCTCAAAACTATCCATTTGCCTGCAAATTTTAGGATATAATTTATTCTTACTGCTGAATAGTACTCTATTGTGTAAATGTACAACAGTTTAGTAATCCATTCTTCAGTTGATGGGCATCTAGGTTGTTTCCAGGTTTTTGCTATTACAAATAATGTTGATATGAACATAGTTGAGTTAATGCCTTTGGGTGCAAATGTGCATCTTTAGGGTATATGCCCAGTAGTTGCATTGTTGGATCCTTGGGAAGATTGATTCCCAGTCTTCTAAGAAACTGCCATAATGCATTCCAGAGTGACTGAACAAGCTTATATTCCCACCAACAATGGAGGAATGTTCCCCTTGATCCACAACCTCTCCAGGATAAGCTGTCATCTGTGTCTTTTATCTTAGCCAATCTGAGAAGTATCAGGTGGTATCTCAAAGTTGTTTTGATCTGCATTTCCATGATGGCTAAAGATGTTGAGCACTTTTTCCAGTACCTTTCAGCCATTTTTAATTCTTCTGTTGAAAATTCCCTTTTAAGTTCTGAACCCCATTTTTTGATTGGGTTATTCAAAGTTTTGGGCTCTAATATCTTGAGTCCTCTAAATATTTTAGAGATCAGTCCTCTGTCACTTGTAGATTTGGTAAAAATCTTTTCCCATTCTGTAGGCTGTCATTTTCTCTTATGGACTGTGTCCTTGGCTTTACAGAAGCTTCTCAGTTTCAGGAGGTCTCATTTATTGATCATTGTTCTTAGTGTCTGTGCTACTGGTGTTATATTTAGGATGTAGTCACCTGTGCCAATATATTGGAGGGTATTTCCAACTTTCTTTTCTATCACGTTCAGTGTAGTGAGGTTTATTTTGAGGTCTTTGATCCACTTGGATTTGAGTTTTGTGCAGGGTAACAGGCTTGGATCTATTTGCATTTTTGTACACACTTCCATCCAGCTATGCCAATATCATTTGTTAAAGATATTATCTTTTTTGGTGGGGCTCTTTGTCAAAAATCAGGTGTTCATAGGTTTGGGGGTTAAAGTCTGGATCCTCAATTTGGTTCCATTGATCCACACGTCTGTTTTTATGCCAGTTCCAGGCTGTTTTATTACTCTAGCTCTATAGTATAACTTGAAGTCGGGGATGGTGATGCCTTCTGAGGTTTTTTTGTTGACCAAAATTTTTTTGGCAATCCCGGCTTTGCTGTAATCCAAATGAAATTGAGTATTGTTCTTTCAAGTTCTGTAAAAAATTGTCTTGCAATTTTGATTTGAAACACATTGAAACTGTAGATTGCTTTTGATAGAATTGCCATTTTTACTATGTTGTTCCTACCTATACAGAAACATGGGAGATCTTCCCATTTTCTGGTATCTTCTTCAATTTCTTTATTCAGTGATTTAAAATTTTTGTCAAATAGATCTGTTACTTCTTTGGTTATAGTTACTCCAAGATATTTAATGCTATTTGCAGCTATAATAAAGGGTGATGTTTCCTTATTTCTTTTTCAGCCCTTTTGTCTTTAGTGTATAGGAGGGCTACTGATTTTTTGAGTTATTCTTGTTTCCTGCTACATTGCTGAAGGTGTTTGTTCTTATTGGCCTTCAGATCACTAACTCAGGCCAGGGTGGGTGGCCATCTTCACTATGATATGCATTTCAGTGCTTTTGTTATGCTGAGATTAAAACCACTTTGCTTATAAATTATGTATGTCAGGTCCTCTTTAATTAATTTTATCCTTGTTGTTCATAAATGTTATAAAATGTATTATTTTAAAAAAAATTTAGTTTAGAAGTAAACTTCCTTTTAATTAGTTAAGCCCTTGATGAATTCATATTTTAAAGCATAAATTTGAAGAAGATATAAATTAAAAGGTAAAGTTTGGCAAAATTAAGTCACTTAGAGCATATCTTTGAATGGTATTCCCTCTTTATGGCTCTTTCTGTACTCTCTTGATTTCCTGCCTCTCTTAATATGAACAGTATTTCATCATTCTACCCATATGTCATGTTTCAGACTTATCTCTAGAGTAAATCAAATTTTATGCCCATGGATGACCAGGTCTGAAATCTTTGAAGTAAATTACTCTTTTCTTCTTTAAGTTGTTTGTACTTGCTAGAGTTTACAGTTATGTAAAGTGTATAAGACAAGAACAAAGCCTGAATAACTGATAAATGTAGTGATCTAAGTAGAGGATGTACAGTGATCTAATTCTCTATACAGTTTTTAAAATCCCTTTTTTGATAATAAAAGGCAATAAAACATGGTTCCTTTGTAGAAAAAAATGGAGAAAATGATTTCATAGAGTTTGAAAATGGAACAGAAAGCTCTGGGACCTTTGGGAGGGAAACACAATGGAGGAGTCAGGAATAGATTGTATCTGAGACACTGTAAGTCTACTTATGACAGAAAGGACAAACCATGTAGGATGTATGGTTCTGAGGTGCTAAATGTTCAATAACAAGGTGTACATGTAATGCTTAGAGCATTTTATAAATTTATAAATTTAATTTAATATCTGAATTCAATTTGCTTTTTCTTATATAGAGATAAAGTGTATATTTACTACTTTAACTCAAGAACAATTAAAAATGCAACTGTATCATGTAGAAAAAAATATTGTTTATGATAGTACCATGCTTTATCCTGTTACAGTTGTTCAATTAGAAAGATGTTAAACATATTTCAGGAAAGCAGGAACTGAAAAGAATTTAATAGTTCTATGCTGAAATATTTTCTCTATAATTATTTTTTATGAACTGAATGATCAAAAAATTAAGTCTCCCTATTTTAAAGGACACCAATCTCTCTTAAAATGACTTTCTGGTACACACAGTTTTCCTAAACAAAAGAAACAGAAATATATCATATAGCAAAATAAAACATCGGTGTAGTGAGCTGAAAGAAACTTTACCAAATAGATGTTTATGAGTTTGTAATTGTGAGTACCAAATTATCTCCTGCATTTGTTAAAATGTAATGATAGGCTGTGCATAGCTGTATGCCCTTATCATACTTCTTAGCTCATGATTGGACAGCAGAAATTCCTTATTTTCAGATGCACAGAGAACTGATGATATTTCTTGCATGAGCAATTTTGTACTTCATTGCCCCTAATTGCATGCTTAAGCTTAATTTTTTAAAAGAACATAAAATGTCTCAGTAAAAAATAGGTCAATATGTGAGATCTTGCAGAATAATTAAAAAAATATAAAATCAGAGCTACTTCTTGAAACAGCCACTCATTTAAAATGCAAGCTGGTGCATAAAATTTAAGTACCAGCCTAACCTATAGGCGATGTAGAAGAATTTCATTATACAAAAGTATGACTGAAATAAGTAGCAGACTGCCAAATTCAATATTAAAAGCTATATGGTATAAATCAGTTCAAAAAGGACCTAGATCAATTCAAAAGAACAAAAATAATGCATACCTATTTCCTTTATTTCTTTGGCAGTAAAAATACCTAAAACTACTTCAAATTATTGTTGTACTTAAAGTAACCCTTGTAGTTGCTATAATAATTTACCAACATTTTTAATTAGATATTAATTTGCTGTGTGCTTTAAAGACACCTCTTTTCTGCTCTATTAGAGTTTTAAATGTTTTATTCTGACTTGTATGGCAATGATCAACCATGATCAAATTCTCATCTATTAGGTATTAAATTATTACTGAGAAAATTTGTGATAATATTGCCCAATAACATGTGGGGTGTTTTACCTACTAACAAATTAGTGTATATGGATAAACTATTCTACAGGATCTAAACTAATAAATACTTAGAGAATTCCATCATAAACAAACACAATATTTTGTATATGCATGAGATTTTTCAAAAATAAAGCTATGAAATATAGCTGTTTCCATATATTTCTGTAAGGAACATTCAACTTCTGCCAGAATCTTCATATGCTACTTAAGCACAATGATATTTTTAGGATATTTTTAAATGTTCCAAAAGCAACAATATGAACCTAGAAGGATAGCCCGGAGATCTAGAGTAAAAAGAAACACTACTATTCTAAAACAATTTTTAAAAATCAATAAAACAACTCATAATAACATTCTGCTATACTTGCTCACCTGTTATCAGAGAAGTTTTCTTCTGCAGCAGGTGGCACAAATACACTGGCCCACTGTCAAATATGATTCCAAAAACTAGAGATCATGGAACATTCAGGATTAAAATGCAATATTTCCAACAAATGCCTGCTGTTAGTGCTCAGTGAACTCTATGGAAGAGGAGGAAGACAGCATGTAAGAGCCAGAAGTGATAGAGAACATTAACAAAAGAAAAAAAAGAACCCCCCCAAACCACGAATGTCTCAATCTACATGATCAAAGTTCTTATGACCTCACAGAGATTGGCACAGCATACACTTGACCAGTACAGGTTTGAAACAGGCCCTTAGCATATTTTATGGCTTCCAGTTTCCTATTTTTATTACTGCACATGGGAATGAGTGAATTTCTTGTGTCATTTTTGGGGCTCTTTCCTTTTTGATTTTTTTAGTCTCAATTCTGATGTTTTACTTTTATTATATCTTGTTATATATTATTTTATTTTTTATTATTTGGAAGACTAATTTCTTCTTGTTTTATTTTTATAAAGGGATACACAAAAGGAGTGAATCGAGATAGAAAGTGTTGAGAAGAAACTGGGAGATGTAGAGGCAAATAACTGTAAACAGAATGTATTATGTGAGAAAAATATATTTTACATAATAAGCAAAATAAATGTATGGTTTTTTTTTTAATGACAATTGAGAACTTAGAAAAATGCAGCAATACAGAGGACCTTAATTCTCTACTCCATAGATGGATAAAAAATCAGAATGCAAATATACTTTATTTAAAATATTATAGAGTGTAAAAATAATTGCTATTAACCAGTATTCAATCTGTGAAGATTGAGAGTTATACATAGGGTTACATATTTTTAATTTCACAGCTTTAGAATAAGAGCTTGATTAGGAAACAACATGTTAATAAATAAAATAAAAATTAAAAATGTGTCTTCTAAACATTTTAAAATTATTCTTCAAGAGATTGTTTGCTACTTAGAATTGCCTCCAGGTATTCATTATTATCTTTGGTTCTTCATTGATAACTGAGGAGTGTAGATATGTAATGGAGAGAACATGTTACCAAAGGTCATTGCTAGTTTTACAGATATTACAACAAATATGAAAGTGAAATTGATGTAAACCTGATTTACCAAAACCTAGGAAGTAAACTTACAAAGTTAGCTATTTATATTATAGAGATATAAAAAAATAACAATTTATCCCTAATGAAGCTAAGACTTGATAACCTTTCTTTAATGTTCATTGATAATATTACTAGGTAATGAGACAAATCTATGATTATTATGTATTAAGTCTAATTACTAATTACTAATCAGTGTGAAATCAATCACTCTTAAAAATAGTTTCTATAAGATGAACAATCTTTTTTATAAAATCTTTCATCTGCTTGTTCAATCTATTAACAAATAGAATAACAACAGCAAAGATAATGGATAATAAGGCATTTTATGTATAGAGTTTTATTTACATAACGAAGATTGATTTAGATGATGCCTGTGAAGGTTAATCCTTATTGTAAACAAAATTATAATATGAGATGACATGAAATTCAGGGCAACATAACCCTGGGTGTATGTGTGAGGACATTTTAAAAAAGGATCGCTAAAAGAGGAAGTGTTTTCTGACTCTGGGAACTCAGCAAAAAAGAAAATGGGGAAATGAACAAAGCCAGGTGAGATAGAATATTATTTTAAGGTGTGTTATTTTTGTTGTTGCATTTGTTTAATTGTGTGAAGCTGTGTTATGAACTAAGCCACCATGGGACCTTGGGACCTCCTGTCCTTACTGGGGAAGAGATAAAGTAATAGGGAGAAGAGTGAGTGACTGGGAGGGGCGGGAGGGGGAAGGGAGTCTGAACGAGGGAATACATGGATAAAAAATATGACTTTATTCATAATACAAAAAAGAAAAAACCTATTGGTCTAATAAATAACTGAACAGCTAATAGCAAGGTAGGATAAAAGGTAGGCAAGGCTGGCAGGCAAAGAGTAAAGCTAAGGCAGGACATTTACAAGTAAGTATAAGCCTTTCTATGTGATTTATTTTGGATCTGGATGGCAGGTCCCTCAAAAGTGCAAAGACTAATATTTGATCTAAAATAAATCACATCATAAACAAGTTTCCTTCAGAAATATGTTATCAGATGTAACACTTTCTGATTAGCACACATAAAACCCTCTCTGAGTGACTGACTTTCAAATAATGGTAGAGATACTGAATTTTGTAAATGACATACATCACTAAGTAAGTCTATTTATTATATATCAAATTATTTCATTGGCCTCTTATTCAAAAATACAGTCATACATTATTCTATGTCAAGGATGTAGAAAAGAATATAATTAATTAGCTTAGTTTGTAAAAGTTGATTGAACAAGAAATTCAAATCAAGGCATGATCAGTCAAAATCTACTCTTATAGCGAGGTTAACATTAAACAGGATGAGATCATAATAGGATAGTAGATTAAGTTTTAAATTAACTCAATGGCTACTAATAACTTTGTTATGACCTCTGTCATCAGTTCAGGATTTGGGGATCAAGCAATAATTTCATAATAATATATCATAAACAATTATATAACAAAATCCATAATATTAATAATCACAATCATTATTTCTGAAGTAATCAAACCTATTTGTCAGATAAATGACTAAGAAATATACTTTGTCAATGAGATGGCATGACACTGTAAATTTGGTATTACACACTAAGTACACCAGCACATATGTAAGCTTCTCACTGAACAAAGGTAAGTAAATGGGTTAAATAGTGTCCTCCACAAACAGTGTCCTTGTTTAAGATTTGCGACTTACTTCTAGCAAAAGAATATTTTATACACAATGGATTGTATTTCTGTGATGATGTTACTTTATATAAGATGGCATTATTCTAGTGAACAAATCTGGAAAACTCTCATGTCTTGCTTTGAATAAGTTCACCATGATTCTAGAAAAATCACGTAGTATGTTGCTGAGGTAAGATTCTAGAATTCAGGGAAGATATATCAGTCAGCAATTAGAAAGACAGGATATCTCTACAGAAAAAAGAAAAAAATTCCATCAGCAATGTGAAATAGCCTGCAAACAGAGACTTCCCAACCCAGTTTCCAGATTATAACACAATACACATGTGTTGCTCTTATTTCAACCTTAGATCTTTGCTACAGCACTAAAAATCAAGTCTATATTTCTGTCTCTCAAATTCTATGATATTCCTAACTAGTTTAGACTGTCATGTTTGTACATGTGTACTAAGAAACAATAGAAATATTGAAAGAAAAAATATTTTCAGTCATTTTTTACTGCAGAAAACCAAGAAATTTGTCTAAACTATTTTAGTTTCATAATCAAAGTATTTTTAATAATGAGTAAAAGACAAAAGATTTATGTGATCTCAAGAGACATCAGAGTACAGAATGGGAAAAAAATCTTTACTAACTGTACATCTGACAGAGGACCAATCTCTAAAATATATAGACAGCTCAAGAAGCTAGAGGCCCAAACCACAAATAATCTAATTAAAAATGGGACTCAGAGCCAAAAAGGGAATTCTCAACACAAGAAGTACAAATGACTGAAAGATACTGCAAGAATTGATCAACATTTTTAGCCAGCAGAGAAATGCAATCAAAACAACTTTGAGATACCATCTTATACCTGTCAGAATGTCCAAGATCATAAACACAAATGACAGCCTATGCTGGAGGGTATGTAGAGCAAGGGGAACACTCCTTTATAGCTGGCGGGAGTATAAACTTGTACAGTCACTTTGGAAAGCAGTATGGCAGTTCCACAGAAAAGTGCAATCAGTCTTCTCAATGATTCAGCAATATCACTATTGGGCATATATCTAAAAGATACACATTTTTAACATAAGGGCATTAGCTTAACTATGTTTATAGCAGCATTATTTGCAATTGCCAGAACCTGAAAACCTAGATGACCCTCAATTGAAGAATGGATTAACAAATTGTAGTACATCTACGCACTAGAGTACTACTCTGCAGAAAAAAAAAATTCTAAAACTTGCAGGCAAATTAATGGATTTGGAGAGTATCATCCTGAGTGAAACAATACAATCCCAGAAAGAAAGACATGGTATATCCCCACTCATAAGTGGATTTTATACAAATGGCAAAGAATATTCAGGCTGCAAACCACAACCCATAAACAGCTTGGAAATAGAATGAACTTGAGATAGGAATCTAGGGATCCCCCCAGGAAGAGGAACTAATGAAGATCTGAGTAAAAATTGTGGTCATAACTGGTAGCAACCAAGGAAAGGTGAGAACAAATCATGAGAGGAGATGGTTGAGTGAGAAGAGCAACAAAGAGAGAAGGAGAAAAAAGAAATCAATATCTTGATAAAGAGAACTACTGTGGGCTGGAAAGAAACCAGGTGCTAAGGAAACTTCCAAGAACACACAAGATGTCTCTGGCTAGGACTCAAAGCAATAGTAGAGAGGGTACATAAATAGAACTTACCCTATAATCAAATGAATGATCACCTTAGTTTTCATTATAGAACCTTTATCCAGCTATCCAGCAATAGATATAGGCTGTATCAGAGATCCATCACTAAGCACCAGGTTTAGTTTCTGGTCCAGCTGGAGAGAGAGAGAGAGAGAGAGAGAGAGAGAGAGAGAGAGAGAGAGAGAGAGAGAGAGAGAGAGAGAGAGAGAGAGAGAGAGAGAGAGAGAGAACATTGTATATGAGCAAAGAAAAAAATAATAAGGAACATGAGGAGGAGACCCACAGAGATGGCTGGCTGAAGCTATTGGGAGCTCACTAAATCAGAAACAACCATGGAGGGACCTTCAAGGAAAGGAACTAAACCTCCAAATGGCTTGGGCAGTTTGTGCAGCCTCTTGGGGTAGAATCAGACTATGTTCCTGTGCATAAACTGTCACTGTGGAGCCCATTCCCTAAGGAAGAACACCTAACTCTACCTTAAAACTGGGATGAGAGACTTAGACCTACCTCAACTGAATATGTCAAACTCCACTGACCCACCTTGGGATTCTTTGCCCTCCTTGGGGAATGGACGGGTGGATGCAGTGGAGGAAGGCTGAGGGAGGACTGGGAGGGACTGGAAAGAGGAAAGGGAGGGCAAGCAGTGCTATATATGTAAAAACAAAAACCTTTTTAAATAAATAAAAAAATCAGACTTAGTAATTTAAATATAAAAGATAGTGATAGACCTGAGTATAATGGAAACTAACAGCAGCCTAGCATTGGAAAAAGTACTGCATTCTATAAAAGGGGGCTCATTCAGAAGAGTTGAAAGCGGCTTTTAAAAAAGTAAATGTAATGGCTCTCTTTTGAACTTTGGCGATCCTTCAAATGGAAAAGGTATCATTCTCACTTTAAACCTTTCTGGAATGCAAAGCCATGTTTAGTGGAGGAATATTAAAAAAACATATTTAACTTTCTATGAACTAGACCTGGAAAATTAGAGAACTCACTACTTGATGAGAGAAGGATTTTAAATTGTTGTTTTATTCTGAAAGAACATTAGATAGTTGTTAAATGAACAATAGAGGTGATATTAAAGAGGATAATGGTAATGAAATATAGATGGATAGATAGATGCATAAAGATAAATGGGTTACAAAAGGAAAGTATGATAACTAAATGGACAAAGCCCTGGAAACTGTCAAAATAAATAGACAGATGAATAGATAGATTATGAACAAGTAGTTAAGCCCAATGTCCAAGATATTCTTCCTAACTTTCCAAATGTGTCCCCTCCCTTAGAAGTATAAGCAAGAAAAGTGATGGAAACCACTCTACTAAAAGCATTAGGAGTGTATCATCAGCAGGAGGAAGTAATACACCCTTCTATTCATCAATCTCATTTCTTTTAATAGCTGATATATTTTTCTTCTAGACTAATTTGTTTGGGCGATGGTGAATGAATTACAAGCAGCACGCATTGGAATGTGTATTCTGTCAAAACAGAAGTCAGCTGCTTTCTCTAAGGTGGCCCATGCCAGCTGGCTTAAGTAAGACATTGGCTCCAGCTGTGTTTTGAAACCACATTTTTTGTTGTTGTTTCGTTTTACTGCCCAATCAGCTGTAGCAGAACTGAACAGAATGGATCTAAAAATTACAAAAGTGGACAGAATGAATAGGAGAAATAACATAATGCTAAGCATTAAAATAAATTTCAGTCATGATTCAATTTAATTGATCACATTAGAGACATATTCATGTTTAATAGGGTGAATGCATTATTTCAGCTTCTTTGAAGCTTTTTATACTTATCTCATATGTAAGCATCTATTACATCTAAACAAGTATACAAGTCAGAAAAATGAACAATAGTTTTATTCGGATTTGGGGTTCAACTAACTTAAAACTATGCTTGAATTTCTCTACTAAGTGTTTAAAATATACATTGAAAGTAAAACTAGTTTTATGCTATGAAAGTGATTGGTTATTTCTTAGAAAATAAGATGATTAAGATAAGATTTGATGGCCAACAAGTTCTGAAATCTGCTTGTCTCTGCCTTCACAAAGACACACATACATGTGGTATTAGGCTCTAGGTTTCTTATGGATTCTGAGGATCTGAAATTGAGAGCTTGTCCTAGCATGACAGAATTTCATCTACTGATCCATTTCCCACCTCATCATATATTAACTTTTATAACTGGCTCATGTTCTTGTCATGGAGGACAACATTGAACACTTCAGTATATGTCAAAACCTATGGATAATATTAATTCTGTAATGTAATAAGATGAAACAGCCAAATAAATAACAAAAAATGAATAGTAATAAAAAGTAATTGTTGATAGAAAAAATGTTAGATTTTATGAAATGATATCAATTTACTCTTATGAGACATCATAAAATTGTTTAGACATTCACAGTTTCTCATACAGTCTAATTTGAGTGAGAAGGACCAGAGAGATAAAATGCTAATTATTAGAAGAGATGTCAAGACGAACAAGAGACAAAAACAAAAAAAATTGCATGGAGAGTGTTTTATATATGTTGGCAGAAGAATAGAGAATAGAATATATACTAGAGAGGACTTCTGATGAAGTTTGGAGTAAAATAAATAAAAATTAAATAGGAATAGGTAACAGGAAGACAATCATAAAGAAACAGAAATAATAGATAAAATTATTGACTAGACTCGGGTATAAAAATGGAAATAAGAGTTAAATAAATATACAGAAGTGAAACAAAATCATTTCTTGTTCATTTGAGACAATACTTTCAATTTAGAGATAAGAGCAGAATATTCACATCTACCATATGCCATTATATTTTAATTAAAATTATACTGTTACACAAACTACGTATTAGGAAGATGATTTCTAGGCTCAATTTTTTAGCTTCTCTCAGTTAAAGGATTTCAAAGAATCTTTTTAATAGCTTGGGTACTTATTGTTCATATTTATACAGACATCTGCTTATTCACTCACTGTACAATAGGCTCATCCATTTAACAATGTCTTATAAGACTCCTTAAATCCAGGAGTTAAGTGATAGAAATCTATATGTGAACATAATAATACAGATTTTTTTCAATTAGCTGACTTTTCTAAATATAGTTAGTTACACCAGTCTTACTAGTGACAATACACCAAAGGGGAGTTACAACCTTAGCCCCAGCAACCATCAACTGCTTTCTGTTTCACTTGTAAGATTTAGGAATACATTGCTATTCCTCTATATCTGCTAAAACTTCGACTGACCTGACCATGTTCCAATCTTGTACAGACCTCAAGTGTATGTGATAGTCATGTTATGTTCAAAGTATGAGTTCTACAGCTTTCTGTCACATGTTCCAGCTTTCACAATATTTCTGACAAATCTTAAAATACCCAGACACTTGGAAAGGCATAGTATGGCTCTACTCTCATGTATATGGACAAGATTACATAGACTTATGGAGAAATTAATAATCAAAATTGGTAAGAAATGAAGTTTGGTAAAAGATAAGCATAGGAAAATTCTGAGGAAGATAATGGTAACTAGATACGATCAGACTACATTAGGTAGCAAATATATAAAATTATCAAATATCTGATTAAAATATATAAATATATACCAGTTTTATTTAGAAGATGAAAGTTATGAATCATATTTCAGATGCTATGAGAAGACATTCAGACTATCATTTTCTTTTGTTACTTTTGATTTCAGAAACAATAGTTTTTTACATCAACTCTTATTTGGCCAAAATTACCATCTTTCTAGATGTAAATTAAAAATGTGTGTAATAAGGTTTTATGCATCAGTTCTCTTTGCAGTTCAGTTTGACAATTTTGTCAAAATTTTATTTGATTAATATTTTATTACTATATTTATCTAGTTATAATAGTCAACACATTAAATTGTCATGACATTTTCATAGACTACCACCGCATAACAGCAATAGGTAAGCTACTAAGTGGTGGGTGTAATTATTTTGACCTTGTTATCAGTACAAATTCTATTAATCCTTAGAGAAACTGTTACCAGTTGAGCTCCATTTCTTTTTCTCAGGGCAAGTAGAGTTACTTTTCAAATTTTTGCTGCATCCTTTAAATAATTACCTTGCACATAAATTCAGTTGCATTATTGACCATGACCTATTATTGTTTTCCTGCCTTCTGTTAGAGGGCATCAAGTAGGCCATATTCATTTCTAGAAGCAAAATTACCCATACAAATACCTGATTCATAATTAGTAAATTACTTTGGTCAATTTATTTATGATTCATTTGGGACAAAGTTTTGATAGAAATATTTATTGAAGTAAAATTTTCAAATTAACAAAAGCTCAGAATATATTTTTTTGCTATAAGTTGTCACTTTCTACACCTGCAGGTTACCTCAGTCTGTATTATTCAACATTTATACATCCGAAACTTTTGATTATGCTTTGGTATTTAAGTTTATGGTTAAGTCTCCATGTCTTCAATAGACTAGGGCCTCCTGTATGTATTAACAATAGGTCTATAGTCTTCTGTTGCTTGTAGCCATGTTTTCTTGCTGTTTTCATTGTTCTTCTTTTGGAGCTCATGGTGAATATGCAGTGCAGTGACTGTTTTAGCCACTGAATATATAAGAAGAGGAAGCTGGGCTATTTTCTCCTGACTACTTTCTTTCTGACTGCTGTTTTGGATATTGACTCTCCTTGAAAGTAATATATCAAGTCATATTTTTGCAAGCAGTGCTAAAAGTGGTTAGGAGTATTACTCTAAGAAAGATATGTTAGCATAATAAAAAATGGAACATATTTTTAGGAATATGAATGTTGGTGAGGTTGTAATAAAGTTACATCTCTAGAAAATTGTGTAAAAGCAACACAATGAACTGTAAGACTATGTATCATGTGTTTTCTTATTTTCTACCCTTAACACTTCATAGAGATAGAAAATTCTTAGTAAATATATGATATCCATTTTTTCTAATTTTCTTTCTAGGGTTAAGATGGCAGAAGAAAAATAAGGTGTTTCTGCAAATGTAAACAAGGACTTTCGTTATGCTTTACAATTTTAGTACTACTGTTGAGCATGTAAATTGAAAATATTCACGTAACAATGTCCTCCTCGTGAAAATAATAAGGCCATAATTTCCATAAGATGAGACAAGTGCACAAAGCAAAAGTGAACTTGTGATTATGAAGGCCCATTGTTATATGATACATTATCATACAGCTATCAATTATTTGAGAGTAAATGTAATATTTTCCTGAAAAGAAAAAAGCCAACTTCAACAATACAAAGAGATAGAAATTTAAGAATTTCTAACATTGCTGTTCTTCCTTTACTGCAATCAGTTCTAACAGAAATTCTCTCTGGAAAAAAGTTTAGTTAAAAAATTTAGATTCTAGTTGAACAAAAGTGATTGCCTCGGACATAGTTCATTGACATCTACATAGTTGTGTGCCAATCTTTATAAATCACTAACCCTGTTAATATTCCTTTTATCAGATTTTAACTCATATTCATTGTTTGCATTCAAATTATCTTTACCTTCTATGTTTTCCTCACTCTTTGAATCCTACTTACAAACATTTTTCCTTCAGTTTAGCTGTCAAATCTTTAATTTTCATGGCACAGAGATTTTGCGTGTGTATGTGTATTTGTGTGTAAATTCTACACAATCAACAATGCCCTATTATTTTTAAATGTATTATTCCTATTTTTGCTTGCATGCTGTAAAAATGAAATAATACATTATATTGCCTTCTAAGAGTTTTCTTGCTGTAAAATGTTATTATAAGATTGTTACATTTTTTCATACTGTGGAACATTTGATTAATGTTACAAAGATGTGTGGCAATTTTTTATTTATTTTTTTGATTGTTTGCTTAAATCTGTGAAGCTGTATTACTTTGCCTGTCAAAAACATCTGATTGATCTAATAAAAAGATGAACTGCAAATACAATTAGCAAAGTAGGAGAAAGGTTAGGCTGGGCTAGCAGTTAGAGAAAATAAGGAAAAAGAAGAAAAAGGATTAAGGAGAAGGAAGGAGCAAGAAAAGAAGAGAGCAGTCCCCGAGCCACAGAGTGAGAGTGAGAGTAAGATACACAGAAGTATGAAAATGAAAAAGCCCTGAGGCAAGGGTAGATAGAATAATTTAAGTTAATAAGATGGCAAGAAGCAAGCCAAGGTAAGGCCAGGCATGTATAGGATATAATAAGTCTCCATGTATCTGATTTATTTTGGATCTGGGTGACAGTTTTCCAAAAAGTAAAAAGGAAAAAAAAAATTGCTCCTAGCTCTTGCCTCCCTATTCATTTTTTCTTCTTCTCTCTCTCTCTTCCCCTCCCACACTTGTCAACATGGTCTCCTGAAAAAAAAAAATTACATTTTCCCAATTTTTTGAGTTTTTACCCTTTTTTGTTCAGTATTTTACCAACCACATACCTTCATTCAGTTTCTAGATATAGTCTGGGCCATGTTTAAAATACATTCCAAGTTGGTATTTATACAATATATGGCATGACGCATTAATGAGGAAATGAAAAAAATGTTTATTCTTATTTGGGGAAAACTCAGACATTAGAACCTAAAGGTAGGTAATGCCCAGAAGTGATCTTTGCTTTTGGTAAAACCATGGTGTTTTCAATCAATGGTCTCCAACTCATCTCATTTTTACTAGACAAAAACAAAACAAAACAAAAAACTATCACAGCTTATTTGACAGAAATGAGATAAACATTGAGGATATCTCAGGAGTAAGTGATGTCCATGCCAACTTGCTTAAAATTATGATATTGAATATCCTTAGCCTTGAGACATTGGAAAGTAATAAAATACTCCAAATTTCTGGGTTCTTTTTGATGGCTTATTTTAAAAAGTATTGTTTCCATGTGCATCAGACAAGATTTATGGAAATATCATAAGATTATAAACAAAACCTTGAAAATTTCCACTCTTTAGATAATGAATAAATAATTGAAGGGAACCGCTGATGCCATATTAATTAACAGAGCTTTGAGTCTTTTCTACCAAATGCCTAGGGTCTTAGAATTAAAAGGTCTGAGCCACCACACCACCCACTGTACCAGTCTCTACACTAGTATATGCAGATCTAAAAGACTGATGCTCCAAACCTACCATTCAATCCTGGCATCCTGACTAATACTGCTTTTGCTATCCAGATTCCATGTGGTCATTATTATGTAAAAGATTTCCCTTTCATTTCTAAAAGAGCATCTGTGTGATATTTAATAAGCCTTATTCAATACACAATTACTTAATTAGTCTTAATATCTATACTGCTACTTAGATTAGAATTGGGTTTCACTTTTTACTTCTACCATTTCACATACATTATGATATCTTCTTATTCTTTGAAACTCACCTAGGGAAGTCTTAGAATATATATTTTGAAACAAGGCTTTCAATATCTTATTGGTTATTCTTCAGACACAAAGGACTTATTTCCTAATAAAGGCTATACTATATATATATATATATATATATATATATATATATATATATACTGAAAGTAAAATTTTGCTGACCACTCACTGCTAAGCAATTTAAAAGAAAAATTCCTTTCTTCTGCTACTCCATGTTTTATTCCTTATCTTTCCTTTAGTTTCTTCACCTGCCTTGATCTGAATCTCAGCAATAAATGTCCTTCCTCATCTCTTTATCCTCTGTCTTAGCCAGTTTTCTTTTAGCTCCACACCCTATGTTTCTCATAGTTATCACAAAATTATGATGGTAGGCTACTCCATACACAAGCTCTAGGAGCTGAGTAGGTTATTGTACACAGATAAGATATTTTACTAAGCATTGGATCAATCCTATTCAGAGGAACAAATGGCTTCATCTAGATCCTTGACCAAAATGAGACCATACAATTTTTTTTAAGAGATGTTTATTTCACTCATAGTTCTAGCCATTTAAGAACATAGTGCAAGTGACTGATTAGTTGTGGGTGGGGGATTCTGGCCATATCACAATGTGACAAATGACATCAGTGTACTGTAGAACTCACGTAAGAGAGAGGGACTACAAACAAGACAGGAAGGAAGCTGGGCTGACTTAGGGGACAGACTTGTTCTTCTTTATTATGACAACCAACTATATCAGAAACCAATTAGGGAAAAAGCAAAAACAAAAACAAAACATACTTACTATTTCAAAGCTGGAGCAGCCTAGAAACAAGTCCCCTTACACTAGGTCCCACCTCTTAAACATACTACCATCTCAAGACTGCCGCACTGGAACCAAGCTTTTAACATAGGAGCACATAGTTAGGAGCTAGCTAGGGATGACACAATCACACATGTACACTGAAATTATATCCAGGGTAGACACTGTCTGTGGTTTTTTTTTTTTTTTTTTTTTTTTTTAGCTTCATGGAGACCATACAATTTTTGAGATAAAATATCTTTTTTTTTCTTTCCTTCTTTATTTTGTATTTATCAAAAAAAAAAAAAAAACACAGTAAAAACAATTTAAAATGTGGAAGAGTTAACAATAACTATACAGAGGATAAGAATCATAAGCATGGCTTATCAAGGGTGGAAATACAAATAAGATTGCTACACATATAGTTTCTTTGTGTTCATCTTTCCCTCTGAATTTTTTTTCTCTATCCCTGTATATCCTTATTCAAGGTCTCTTCCCCCTCCCAACACATCTGATCATTTTTCTTCTCTGCAACTCCCCATCCTCTCCCTGGGCAGGGAGCAGACAGTCCTATGGTCCCACTGACCCAATAATGCTTAGATCAGTCTCCACTTCTGGCCAAATCCAGTTCTTTCCCCCCTTCCTCAAGAGTGAGTCGGGTGTTCCTATAGTTGGACTGGGGTTTGAAGGGTCAGTCCAGGGTGTTTCTGATCCCAAGCTGTTCGGTGGTTGTGGTTTGCCTCTTGGGCATGTTTGGCTTTTTTTCTTGTTTGTTTGTTTAGAGACCACTAGTGAGTGAGTACATCCCCTGCTTATCTCTCTGAGTTTGTGAGACTTCGCTCAGGAGGATATTCTCC